>JAMKCH010003562.1:0-55000 GCA_023653785.1 Ophioderma brevispina | reverse complement strand
CTTTGGAATTAAGGAGTGCTCAAGTCCCCTTACAGGAAGCGTAAAAATAAAAATACCAAGTATAGACCGCTGGAAAGGCAACCTTTACTCTGAGTTTCACGGAATACCCTCACTTGCGATCAGTGGGTACCGATCTTCAGACGGATGATGACTCAGATTCGTGTCTTATTAACCAGTAGACTGTATGTAATTACAATGCCATGGGTTTCAAACGTAACTGAGGCATTGTCCACCAGCACTTGTCTGTACTTTTCCAAATAGTCGAGAGTGCTCAAAACCACTACGAGTTGGGGTGCGTTATAAACATCATAGTAAACAGTAGTAATTACAGGTGACTATCTTTGGAATTAAGAGTGGCCAATCCCATTACCAGGAGAGCGTAAATAAATTACAAAGGATAGACCTCTGGAAAGGCAACCGTAATGGGATTAGGCACTTTATTCCAAAGAGAGATCACCTGTTACATAATACTGTTTACTATGATTTAATTCGCCCCCACTACTCGTAGTTGTTGAGCACTCTCGACTATTTGAAAAGTACAGACAAGTGCCGGAAATGCCTCAGTCGTGCACCATGGCAATGGATATACATCCATGTCTACTGGTTAAGACACGACTCTGAGTCATCATCCGTCGAAGATCGGTACCCAGGATCGTAAGTGAGGGTATCCCGTGTAACTCAGAGTATCGGTTGCCTTTCCAGGGTCTATATTTGTATTTATTTTACCTTCTCCTGTAATGGGATTGACACTCTTTATCATGATAGGTCACCTGTAAATAATACTGTTTACTATGTGTTAGTATTAGCCCCCACTACTCTTAGTGGTTGAGCCCTCGCTCTATTTTTAAAAGTCAGACAAGTCTGGAATGCTCAGTCTGACACAGGCCTGTTATACTACATTCTACTGGTTTAAAGACACGACTCTGAGCATCATCCGTCTGATGATCGGTTACCCAGTGATCGTAGATGAGGTTATACCGTGAAACTCAGCCGTAACGGTTGCCTTTCCAGAGGTCGATACTTTGTAATTTATTTACGCTCTCCTGTAATGGTGTGAGCATCTTATTCCAAAGATATGTCACCTAAATAATACTGTTACTATATGTTTATATATTAATTATATTATATATATATATATATATAATTTTACTAGATTGAACCATGGGGCGAAAATATACTATTCATTAGTCCTATAATGAGTCCTTTCTTATTATTGGCTAATTAATTAATATTCATGGGTCTTTTTTTTATCTAATAGATATCTCTCATTTGCATAATTACTCTTCTTTCTTTCTTTTGACGGAATAAAGTGCAAAACAAAGATAACGGTTAAGGGGCGAAAACAAAATTCGCCCTAACGCAAACTTAAATGTTTATGATAGAAAATTTCGCCCTAGCGTAGGATATAGGTGATATATAGATATATATAATATATATAGTATATATATCTATATCTAATACTCTCTATCTCTCTATATATATATATATATATATCTTCATATATATTGTTTTTCAAACTTTTTTTTCAATTTCAACGATTTCTACACCAGTTTTTTCCTGCTGAACGGATCCCGAAGGGTGCCGGAACGCAAAAATTCGAAATGCATGCCAACACTAAAAAACTTCCGTTTAAATTACTCATAAAAAGGTTGTATTTCGTTTGCCTGTCCAGTCCAAGCACCCATTGTGATCAATTAAAATTCATTCCTTTCACGACCACTATTAAGAGATTCAATTGGGGTCGCAAATACAACAAAGCATCTGCTATTTTAATTACTTTTAACGTAGAATGGTACCTTGATTTATATCCCTTAAATCACTAAATGACATTTTTTCAAGAATCAAGGGACGGACCCCTACCCCTGCCTTATGTTTATGGGAAATGTGCTCTTAGATCTAACAAGACATAACGCTACCCTCCCTTTTTTGTCGGTGATTGTTTAAGTAGTAGTTATTTTCCCCTCTAGGGTCGTGTGATACACTCGGTGCTATCAATATATTAAATGAGACCATTATGATAACATTTCAATAATTTGACAATCAATCAAAACAATAAAACCGTTCGATAAGGTTCCAAAAACGACCAATTCATTACTACATATAGCCAAGAGATGTAATGTTTGTTTATGTCACTATAACTCATTCAGAGCAATTTAAATATCATCAAATAATCAAGTGTTGATATCTGCAAGATGGAACAATCCTAGTGGATGTGCAATATGGCTGCAAATGTCAGTCATCAAAGGTCCATTAATTCATTTCATGCTGCTAGGCTAAAGATACATTTTTGTTTTAGTTGGATTAGCACTCGCACTTCCAAAAATACCAGTAAGACTACCTTAAGGCTGTTTAAAGAAAGCCGACAATCACTCTTTTTTTTTTTTCCAAATATTCAAAATGCCCATTTGTCTCTAAATTGCTAGTGTTAGGTCACATCAACACCTTAGATTACTGTTCATTGTGAAAAACAGACCTTGAACATTTTAACTACTGCCTTCTACACCTAAAAAAGTCGGATCCCCGACTTTTATTAGTCAACACAACATAAAAATCACATTTCTTGACAAAACGGGGCGTGTTACGCTTAGCCATTACAGGGTTGTCTTACTACACAATTCCCAACACAACAGGCAAAAAAACTGCAATTTGGATCGAAAAATAGGGGCCTGTTTTGTTACCATTTTGAAAAAATCGCTATAGGTGGCTTTAAGTGTCATTGAGTCGTTATTCATAAAAATATCTAAATATGGATGCACATGACACATAAACCTACCAAAAACAAAGACACATATCCTACACTATTAGTGATCGATTTTTCGCCCACTTATAAGTGCCATTTCCCAAGCCACTTGATACTCCATCTTGATGGCATCTACATGTATCGATTACTCTGCGCATGATACTTCATGATAGTAAAATGTTCATATTTGGTTTCAAAACCATGCCATTGATGAAATGCAAGTGATTTGAGCACTTTATAATGCAAAGAACTCTCGCGTCCAAAATCTGTTTCAAAACTATTTGAACATGCGTTCATCGATGGAAAGTTGTCTCTGACCCATTTTCATTTTGTGGCAATATCTTATACAAGCAATTGTTTTTTATAACACTCAGTGCCAAATAAAACACTTTTAGGATGCAACATATTGCTAATAATGATACCTTATGCTATTCAATTTGCACAAAAATGTGCTTACTTACTGGTGTAACTCTCCATTGAATGGGAAAAAAATGGGAAGGTGTAAAAACTTTGCATATTTGCTTCATTTTTCAAGCAATTTCTTTCATTTTTCAGAATATTTAGTGTAAAATGTGCATTACGAATTAATGTCAGACAATTTACGGTTGAATGAAATATCAAGGTCAGGTGACAGCATTCCAGCACCTTTTTTTTTATATACACCCCGGTATTCTTATAACACAAGGTTGATATTAATTAACAAGGAATCGTAGCTGACTATAAAGTAGATTGGAAATGAGCTTCATCTCACGAATCTTGTTGAACATAACCAGAAACGAGGGTTAGTATCACTAAGTGCACCTTAACAGATAAGAATAGCCATGTCATTCCATCCATCTGGCGCGATTGTCTAAAGTTAACAAAGCTAATAAGGGACTAGTAAATTAGCGCATATTCGCGAATCACGCCTGAATTTTGTGCCAGTACGCAGTCAGTGTAAATATTCACTCTTCAATGGATTGCCTCAGTGTAGTATTATTCCACTCTTCCAGAAGAGCATTCAGTCTACGAAGATGGAAATTCACTCTAAGATGAGAATTGTAACTCCATTGGGGTGCAATTTGTACGGTTGTTTGTATCTTTTTTATTGTAACATTTAATGTGGTGCTGAATAGCATCGCTTCCCTGTGAATTTCAATACAAATATAGGTGTATTTATATTTTTTTTGTTTTTTATAATTTTTCAACATCATCCCAGTTACAACTCTGTCACTCTGGAAATAACATTATGCTCTGCTACAATTTTGTAGCGTTTGACTTCCCATCAAATCTTTATAACTGGGATAGACGTGAGAGAACGTCACAACGGCAGACAATTCCAGAACATCTTCCGCATTGTCCTATAGCGATCGCCCATTATCACAGAAATAGGTTATATTTGGTACTTTACCTTCGCGATAGTGATACCCAATGTCTATACGAAACCTTTTTCTATGAGTTAATTTGGCTACATCTTTATGTTGGCAACGTAATGCTCTCATCAACAATGACTAATACCCCACTGAAAACGAAGTTTTTAAAAAAACAAGCTTTTCAGAATAAGTGTTAATGTGTGGATTGGATATTAATTTTGTGTGTGGTTTGTTTATTGCGTATTTATCGGTAAGTACGCCAGCGACGCGTAATAAAGCATTAAAAGGTCACATTTTAGGGTTCGATCTTTGGTGAGCGACTCGTAGGTACGAGGAACGATATTTTTCGCGCGGTTTTCATTAGCAATTTTGAGAGGACCCCCAATTATTCCCTTAGACTTGTGCAGAAAAAAGTCTTTAATATGTATTTTGTTTATAAATAATTATAAAAATTTTTTTTAATTTTGTTTTTTAAAATTTACATTGTTTTATTGGAAATGGTTATTTTAGTCATTAATGTCTACAACATGTAATTGAAGGAGGTTCATATCCATTTGCGTGTCACTCTCAGCAAATTGCGAATATGCGAATGAGCGTATAAACAAATTAAGTGAACTTCAGAACAAGCTAAAGACGTCAATAAGTAATGCTGTAGTTCTCTTCTTTCGTGTCCAAACACTGTGTGGTTCTCAAATATGACCAGCCATATATGGTACATTGTCTGGATGCTTCACTGAATTCCCGCAAGGTCCTTGTCTGTGCATTGTTGCTCCAGCAGTGGTCAGACCGGGAGATGGTCCATTGTCTGTGGTGCTGTCCACAACCACAGGTAGTGTCCTGATCTCTTCCAGGTAGCCCCACTTCATCAAGGAGACCTGAGATCGCCAATTCTAGTCTATCAATCTGTTGAGGCCATATCGCCATTCGCCCCACTCCAGTCCGCGCCATTGGGAGATGCTCACGTTCAATACCAAAGATGTTCCTGGTTATGAACACTCCCTTAGAGACTGTTTCATCAAGATGTTGGGGCTTTGGCTTAATAATCTCTCTCTAGATTTGAGGCGGATGACAGCAGTTCTGTCGACTAGGTGCTTCACATTAGATTACTTGGCATCTACACTCTTGCATGCTCGCTACACGACGACGGATGTGTGGTGGGGCAATTCCCGTTCGGATGTATAAGATCAAATCACACGCACAACTTAGACCTTTACCATTGCAATGGCTCTTAAAACATGTTAGATATTGTTATCGTCCTAGACAAGGATTGCCAATTTTCCTTGTCTTCGGGGTATTTCCCCAAGCTTCTCAAGCATTGCATCTGTCAGCCCGCGCTGAAGGAAAGAAATTGGCGCTGAAACCACCATTCTCTCAAATTAACGCCCTATATCCAATCTTGCATTTCTCGGAAAGGTGAGTGAAAGAGTAGCAGGGATCAGTTAAGACATTTCATCGATAATGATCTCCATATTCCGATGCAGTCGGCATTCCGGCAATATCACAGTACAGAGACTGCTATGGTTACGGTGCAGAATGACAAACAAAAGAGGATGGGCTAGTGTTACTGGACTTCACTGCCGCCTTCGACACCATAGGACCACAAACAGCTCCTAACCCGTCTAACTGACAGGTATGGGAGAACTGGAAAAAGAAGTAAGTTGGTTCTTGTCATACCTAGATGGCCGAAACCCATCATATTTCAGTCAGAGGTGCTTCGTCAGATCCTGTGGCTGTGGATTGTGGAGTCCACAGGGCTCGTTATGTGATTCCTATTGACTTCATCTTGTCAGTGCCCCACTACAGGTTATCACTCCTGCCCATGGTATTCAATCTGTTGTTTACGCTGATGACACCGAGCCCTCTACCTGATTTCCACCCTCGGGATCATGAAGCAGCCAGAAAAAAGATTGAAAAATACATTGGAGACATCATATCCTGGGTTGTAAATCCAACACGCTGATATTAAATGACAAGAAGCCAGAGATGTTGAACCTTCGCTCTCATTTTAACAGATAGGCTAGCAACTCTCAGCCAAATATGATCATTGGCAATTCTGTGATACATCCGTCACCTGAAGGCACGAAACCTTGGTGTCATCTTAGAATAATCACTAAGAATGATCAATCATGTAAACAGCTTAGGCGAAGCTGCTTGGCTCTCAATAACGAAAATTGGGTAGGTAGTTTCGACAGTACCTTAGTGAAAAATCTACCATCAGACTGGTCCACGCCTTATTAGTCAGTGGAGTTGTTGCACACAGACTGAAGGGTGGAAATGGAGTAGTACAGACTTTTTATATCGATAGTTTTTAGTTGATAGGACCTAAGCAAGAACTTTTGAAGGGTTTGTGCAAAATTGGTGCGGGCATTTTGAAAATCATATCTGGCTGATTCAGGGTGCCAAAATCACTAAAAATGACCTTAAGTATTTTTGATAGAGACAATTTTTGCGGGGGGGGGGGGTACTCCGGTTGTGTGTTACGCACGATGAAGTGTTTTAATAAGAATGTGCTGTATAACATTGCCTCCAAAAATCCATATGGCTTGATCAAAAGTCAAATATGCGCTCGGAATCATTAAAATTGATCTTAACTCCTCAGTTAAATTATGATATGCAGGAATTAATCCTTAAAAACACATAAAAATATGTTCTGCAGGATGTCCAATCTTGTACCATGGAAAACCCAATGCTGCAAGTGTTATTTAACACCTCTAGAATGCATTTCGAACGCATCCAGACATGCAAGGTTCTCCACATTTTGCAGTTGTGGCGGCTTGTCTCTAGTGGGTTAATGTATGTTTTATGCTTTACAACTTAGAGATAGATGTATTTGGTCACTTGAAATCCTTATTTGGCATTTTCTCTGTAATCGACATTTTTATATTCAAGAGGGCAAACCAAGATAGACGGGCCGTTTAAAGATACTGAAAACATATATTATATCTATATTATAAATGTAGTTTTACATCAACTAATTATTTTTAAAAGTGTAAATGGAAGGTACGGTATGGGAAACGTATTTGACAATTTGACATCCGTATCTGGGCATTTTGTTTCGTTAAACATGCAAAGATTTAAGATGGGAGCCAATATGGTTGCTTTTTAGCTTATTTAAAAAAAAAACAAAAACATAAATTACGAAATCTGATTGTATTCGTTTTAGCATTCCAAAATGATATTAAAAGTTTAAATTAAAGTATGAGATCTATAATCTTTGAACATCACAAATTAATGTTGGCATTTTTTTGTTTGTGATTAAAAAGTATCATTTTAAAATTCAAAATGGGCGGCCTATATTGTGAATATATGACAATTTGTAGGTTTTAAAGATCTTGTGAAAGGCAGTCACATTGGCTGCCATCTTGATTGGTAAGCATGATAACACACCTTATTCGAAGGCGCAGATATGAGTGCCTACTGGGTATAGAGCCTAGAATATGCCTCTATCACAAATACTTGATGAGTTTGGTCATTGGATGATTTCGTGGGCATTTGGATTTCTGGGGTGTAGGCAATATTGGATTTGATGGTAATTGTTGTGATCAAATCACATCAAAAACATGTCGTAATTCTCGGTTTTAAAACCCGGATTATAGATCATAAAATTATGGCATTGAATGAATTTGAGAGTTGTAGCGGCCATGGTTTAGCGGCCATATTGATTTAGGAGAGAAAATGCACGGCACGAAATTTTGCACACCCTCCAGAAAATATTTGCTAGGTCCTCATCAACCTAAAATCATCGATTAGAAAAAGTCTGGACTCCATTTCCACCCTGCACCCACATTTCCTCCGACTATATACATCTAGGCTGGATTCCTCAAATTCCTTGCTTTATGGCCTTCCAGGAAGAGAATTGACCAAAAAATCCGTTAACGAGAACATATCACACCAGCTCTCTGACAAACTACATGGCTTCCAATTAAACAGAGGTCAGTTTTATGCTGTAGTAAGATTTTATACATTAAGAGATGTGACCTCTGTACTCAACATTTTTAAGTGTAGCTAGCTCAGCAAAAATATTTTCAAGTAAAGTCTGAAGGACATTCCTATGGTACCACAGCATTTTGGCTCCTGATCCGCATCGGTTGCTGATGCAGTTACAATAACTTATTATAATATTGTGATTTTTATTATATTTCTGTTTTTATTAATATTCATAATTGATTAATGTTTAATAAATAATTGCTAGTGGTTTCATTCAGATTAGGTAGGCTGGTAGATCCAATCTGAATCCAGAAAAGAGAAAGACTTAACGAGGTAATGGGAGCTCGCTTTGGTACATGAAATATTCCTGCAAATATAAGATGTATAACAAATTTCCTGCTATGCTGTAGTAATTCTATTTGTAAGGCGTAGTATGTAATTAATGACGGCGGCCGATTTCAAAGACCTGAAACTTTATTGTAGGTGTTTGGTATATGAGTGATTTATAATAGATGTAACCAAATTCTGTTAGGTTTTCGTAATTTCTATGTAATGGTGTAGTAATTACTGACGGCGGCGGATTTTCAAAGACCTGAACTTTATTGTAGTTGTATATGTACTGTGATTTCAGATTGTATAAAAAATATTCCTTGCTATGCGTAGTAATTCTATGTAATGGCGTAGTAATTACTGGACGGCGGCGGATTTTCAAAGACCTGAACTTTATTGTAGTGCGCATGTATAGTGCTGATGATTTATAGATGTATAACAAATTCCTGCTATGCTGTAGTAATTTATATTGTAAGTGTGTAGTATATACTGACGAGGCGGATTTTACAAAGACCTGAAACTTATTGTAGTTTGTTATAGACGTGATTTTAGATGTATAACAAATTCCTGCTATGCTGTAGTAATTCTATGTTAATGCGTAGTAATTCCTACGGCGGCGGAGTTTCATGAGGACCTGAACTTTATTGTAGTTTGTTATTAGGACTTTGATTTTATGTCCAAAATAGTACCTATTTTCAGCGTGTTCAATCTCGCTTTTTGCAGACAGGGTTTCATTAAAACTTCATTTGTGTTTTAAATTAAAAAGACATTTTAGTACTTTAACGGAACCAATTCGGTAGCAACAGACAATTTAATTTCATTCATTTTTGTAGTTTTCGTCGAGGACTCGCACTCGTAATTTGGGGGCTGGATTTGAAATTTGTGACAGCATGGGGGTCACATCCGTAAAAATGCGTGAGGAAGTAATGCCATTGCGTTTCTACTTGTATGGAGTTGAATACATATAGTTATAAAAGACAGTCAGTAGGAGGGTTGTTAGGGCCATTTCTTTCGGATCATGGTCGCCTGACATAAAAAACGGAAATTTGATTTTCAACCCAATGCTATTGACCAAATAATAACCATTGTTATACTTTGGTATATGAATTACCTTTAGACCAAACCTACCAAAAATAATGGGTTGTCCATTTCGCTAGATTGGTTTATTGGTTCGAGGGGCAAATATAAGTTGCGGTCACGTTTGTGACCTCAGATAAAGAGGGGTTTTTAAGAATGTTCAAACTTCAACTGAAAAATTCCTGTGATTATAAAAGTCTCACATTCTTATATTTCTTCAGAAAGACATTGGTACTTGGTCTATAAAAGTAACAAGAATCTTTTACTTGATTAATTAACAATATTTATATCACTACGTACGGTCACGTGTTGTGGTAGCATGGGTGGTTACAATGTGTGACATCGCCATTGACTTATAAACAGAATTTGGGATGCCGTTGTTAATGTGCACCAAAGATGAAGTTGTAATAAAATTTGTGTATTCCATATTTCAACTATTTCAAAAACCACTTCATTACACTTGTCAGTCGTTATAACCTGCAGAGAAGGCAATTTTACTCCTAGTATGCAGATTCCATGTGTTGAAATAGTGCAAGTCTGCTAAATTTGGCAAACTTCACCCAATAACGTTCAAAGACACATGGAAAGTCAAGTTTAAGGCAGCTTTATTGAAAGTAATTGTTGTTTTCTTGTTAAACGGATCTATTCATATTTAACTGGTAATAAAAGTTAACACTTGCTCTACCTGCTTAAATATGACCAGAATGATGTCCTTCAAATACTAAAATGGGGAGTGCTGGGTCACGGGTTGTGACAGTCATTAGCACCTCAAAACTTTTAAAAGGTGAAAGATCTAAACAAATTATTTGTGTAACTAGCAAAAGGTACATAGAAACGGGCTTTTGACCATGAAATATAAACATTACTGAGACAGGGTTTCTAGTAATAAAAAACTCTTTGTTCTTTTTGGTCACGTGTGTGACTACAAAAGTCAACAAAAAGTCTTGTAATTACGTGTTCTATTTCTTACTTACATTTTTTAAAATAATTGAAAATTAAGCCACGCAATTAACTTTAGGCAGGTATTTTAAACAATAAATGAATAGCTATTCAATTGAAAAAAAAACTAAAGAAGCAAATTGTGTAATATCTCCCCTTAATAATTATCCCCAAATATTTTTTAAACACGCTCATTTATGCAAATGGGGTGTTTGAGTGAGCATATTGTTTAAAAATATCATGCAGGAAACGTGGAAGGACAGTTAACGTGATAATGTAAGGAAATTTGCAATACCAGAAATTCATATTTTTATCCAAAAAGGTTTACTTTTTTGAAGAAGGGCCGCTTAGATGTTGTTGCGGAGTGTGCTTATAGGAACGAGTACTTCGTCTGTTATTGGATCGATTCAACAAAAAAGATTCCACGTTGCGTTGGTGTATGTGTTGTGTTTGGTTCTTCACTTTCATGCAAGAACAAATAGATCATTAACTCTGAGGTGGCACGTAAATCTTCTACTTTTCCTTAGTAACGTCTGAAATGGTCAGAAAATTCTCCATAGCATACTTCTGACAAACTTGGATACTCGTTGCAGTTCGGGCCGATGCCGGATCACGGTAGGTTGGTAATGTTGCCGCAGCCGGACAAGTATATTGCTCAGTCAGGCAACATAAAAAACAAGGCATCCTGCAGAATTCGGAAACCTTAAACGATTTTTTGGATTGGGACTTTATATGTTTTAGGGGGAAGTCAATATTTACCATGACCATGTATGTTATGTCGCCAAATTTTCAACCCAGGACCAAAAATTTTTCACCTTGGGTTGTGTTAAAATTGGAAACCCATTTCAAATTTTGTCATTCTTACTTTTTATTGAAATTTGGTTTAAAAATCGTTTTAATTATCACAAAATATTTTTTTATCGTTAGTTAAAACATTATTAACGAAATACTCTTGTTTACAATCACTTTCTATAATCTAAAAATGCCAATTATTAAAATTAATTACCTAATTAAATTAGCGCGCTTTGCAATGCATTGTGGGAAAACAAACACTGCCTGTTCGGAACACATTGCCGGCTACGGCAACATTTTGCCGTATCCGGCAGTCGGTCCGAAACTGCTTTGTGTGCGATTGAATGTTATCGTGTAATTCTTTTGACAGAAGATAGCTGGCCACACGTGATGTTCTACGATGGGCTTTTTAAATGGGATTTTAATGGCGGTACAAACAAATATGTCTGCGTATTGTAGCGATGTCTGCAGCACAAATCCCTGCACACCATTCCTCTTTTATGCGCAGAAAAGAGGTCTTTGACACCTAAAATTTGTGGGCCGTGTTATAATTAATCTGAAGGCCATTTAAATATATACGAAAGAGTGAGTGCGATTGATTTTAGCTTAGTTATTACTTACTGGGTACTTTTTTTTGAGTTTATTTCGGCACCTTGATCAAGATATGTTTGACAGCGGCAGGTCTCCGTGGTTCTACTGCTTCATTGAGTAACTTCACCAAAATGAAAAAGAAATTAAACTGATATTGTCAACAGTTGTTAATGGTGCATTTCGTGTTCCGAGCACTCTATTTTACTCATGTTCACTGAGATATCAGAGAAAAGGTATTCACAACTTTTTAGCCTGATTCCCGACTTTGCGTTTTGTGTTATGAGCAAAATCTCGTTTCCCACGGTCACCATTAGGCCACTGTGCTATTAATTTCTGTCCGGAAACGGACAGAAAATACAAAAGTTTTTAAAAGTTTTGAATTTCTTACACACACGATAGACAACGTGCACGTAAGATTGGCACACATGGATTACTAATGTGAACGGTTCAGCTGATATGAAATCTTAACTTTTTTTGAGGTAAGTCGGGGGGACAGGCTGTGGATCAGAAATGCCCCTTTAAGGATCCGCTTGTATCACTATAGCTTTAAAAATATTAGAACAAATAATAATAATAATAGTAAATAAAGTAAAAATAATAATAATGGATTATCAGCGCGATCAACAACCCATATCGTATATCATCACCCATCATAGTATTAATATTATTACCATCATCCCCGGCCATCATCTATATATCGCCGGTCGTCTTTGCCCGGAGCGGCGGTTCCGTCGTAATATTCATCATCATCACCATTTAATCACACGATGCGTAATGAACATACCTTTTTCTAGTACCCGACATCCATAAGATTAGTGCCATACGAAAACTACGCCCATTCTAAGTTCTATCTATCAGCCAAACCCCCAAACGACACGCAGTAATGTTGCTACCCGGCGCTCTGTTAACGATACAATTGAGGTTGATATTTAGAATTCATTCTATCACACAATTACAAAATAATCATAAATTTACTCTTGCAGTCGTAATCTAGACATGCAGAATGTCAGTAAATGCCGTGGTTCTAGCGGCTAAATGTAAGGACACAACGCCGGCAAAAATGCGGCACTTTATTCAATTAGCACCGTTGTATTGATCAAAACAAATTGAAATCTAATTGAGAGGTCAATATTTCATCACATAAAAGTGTTTGTATAAGTCTGGAAATATATACACACGCCAGAGGGGGTATTGATTAGGTGATCGCTTAAAATATATTACAGACTTGTTGATACAAATCGATACACAGCACCATGTAAAATCAAACTTGGGTGCTTTAAATGCCGTACAATTAAAAATCGAATTATAGCGCGTTCATTATAGATCAACCGAACCTTTGTATAATGAACAATTACTACTTGTTTCTGAGCAGCAAAGGTCGCACACAATCATGATGTATACGGCGCCGCTGTACATTTCGTTTCTAGGGATACCAGCATACCCGTACATGCAGCTAGTCATGAGCAATATCGATGTCGGAGTCCCTTGCACTGTACATTGAACAAAGGTCATTCAAGAGATTGGATAGATTCCGATTAATAATAATGATTGCGTGTCCGCGCCAATGCGTGCGGAGAGTGCGTGCGTGCGTGGTATGTGTGTCTGGTGTTGTGTGTGGGTGGGTGGTGTGTGTGTGGTGTGTGTGTGTGGGGGGGGATTTTTTTTAAGTTTTAAGTTTTTGACTGGCACCAGAACTTTCAAGCAACTTTATTCACATTCCAACGGTACAATGACGATATATGTGAAGCAAACAGATCAGATCAGTAGAGTGACTACACAGATTATAAAACCGACAAATAAAAATCATTTTTTCCACGAATTGTATTTAGAAAAGCTTTAAGGATAAAATAACAAAAGTTTACCAAAATCAACGGAATAGAAGATTGATTTGGTTAATGGCGTAAGGTTTATAGGCCTACTGATTGATATTTAGTCAATTAATTTCTGCCGAACCTTGCACTCTATCGATCATATTACTGTTAATTATGGCTCAAAGACGCATAAAACGGTCAATGCATATATTTCTACCAATAATCTATCTTCTTTCCAAACGAGTACATTCCTGCGTGCCTTAATCTTTATATGTTTAACTTATATATAAATATCTATATTAAATATAATTTATTGAAAATAATGTTTTTGGTCACGTTACGTTGTAGGGATGGAATGAACAATTCTGCCATTGAATAGATATTATTGCACTCACATGGAACTGGACTTAAACGTGTCCGAGCCGTATAATCATATCATTGATAAACCTATAAATCAAAACTCATATAGTGCACTTGGATGGCCTATTGCCCCTTCGACATGGGTATATCGTTGACCGACGGAGTCAACAGTGGAGAATTCTGCGCACAGTGCACACCGATTTAATGTGTGTTTTGGTACTTTCGGTGAGTTACCTTAGGGGCTTTAGCTATATTCTTCCAAAATTGGGTTTTAATACAAGCTATACCGTTGATCTCACTGATTTTATGTTGTATGGTCATATGGTAGTTTAGCAATATTCGAGGCCAACAATTTGAAAAGGTCATTTCGGGCGACAACAGGTCAATCAGTCTGCTTGCTTGCTTGCTGCTTATTTATGTATTTATTTATTTATTTATTTATTTGCTCTTGAATGATGCCCGTCTTTGTTTTGGTAGAAAAGATGTGATATCTGGTTCTTAGCTGTTCAGTGATGGGAGGGGTTTGAACATATTTGTTGTGTTCCTAATCCATCAGGAATATCCCATCATTGGCTTCTTCAGATGTTCGTTGGCTCGGATTAGGCATGGGTAAGACTGGATTCTATAGGTTGTAACACAGCGGTGCGAAAGCTATTGTCGAGATTGTTCAGCTGCTCAGGTGTGCTGATTATGGTTTGCTTCTACAACGGCAGGGCCAGATTTCAGTGTTGGATCCTGGTGCGATGCAGTGTATCTTCCACTTTGTAATGAGTAGATACAACCATTTGAGGAAGTGGGGAACGTGTGCAATGACGATGATGACAAAGAGTATAATTACCCCTCGTCAATTGCATTAGGGTTCTGACCTGTTCTTGCATGTGATAATGCTATACAAGATCAAATTCTAATATTGCGGTATTTGCTGATGACAAACCTCGACCGGGAGAGATAAGAGTTACATTAGGACATTATATACTAGAGGGACTTGAAATGCTTACAAACTGGACCTCTACATGGTTAATGCGCTTCAATGTTGAGAAAGGTGTATCCTATCCAGTAAGAAAGAAGCGCAAATCTAGTCTTTTCAATATTATATCCTGGGTAAAACCACTACAAGAGTAGACCGGGCTATTCTCGGTGTTACAAATCAAAAGACCTTAGATTGGGAACGACCAATGTAACAAGATCACCTGACGGCAAATCGTGACCGTGGGTTATGACGTCACACTCTATCTCCTGTACACAAGAAGTAAGGCCAAAGCTTACGGCCCTAGTTCGCCCTCATATCTAGTATGCTTGTTGGAACCGTATAACAAATATCAAACGAAAATCAAATTCAATGGGGCAGCAGCTACTTCGGTATAATATGATCATCCTTGTCAACACCTTGGCTGGATACTCTCATACTTGGCGAGTAGGCGTCGTGGCATCCCAATTGACATCGGTTCTACAAACATCCAATACTAACCTAGTAAATATCCAGTTTCCCCTATCGTCAAACCAGCTATTATATGTTGGTAGGACATGATCATCCAACTTCCAATTCACATCCCAGAGGCAACCATTGATGTATAAGATTTCATTTACCACGTACCAGTCGACTTTGGCACCACTACCAGCCTCTTGGAAGTTTCTGCCCCCACCACGCCCAGCATTTCCATAAATAACGGAGCTTACATACATTGTATTTGTATGCATTCCATTTTTGGTTGTCTTGACTCATGGTAGAGCTTAATTGTGTACATTCTTTAATTTCTGTAACCAGGTTATCACATTGAAGCATTCAAGGGGCAAGCATATATGACATCTGTACGTGAAGATAGAGCCTTTGCAACTATGTGTCGAGTAACCAAACTACTCAAATAAGAAGTAAAACTTACTCTTCATAGTGTGAAAATTTAACCTTAGAGGAGTAAAAAATGGTGACTAGCCTTTTTGGAGTATTCTCGTATGTATTGGGTTTCATATTTGACTCAAAATAAGTTAGTAACAATTTACTCTTCCACAAAAGATCAAAAACTACCTCCAAAAATGAAAAAAGGAGATTAGATCTTTTTGAAGTAATTATATTACTCGATATTGAGGAGTAAAATTTACTCCAAAATAGAGATAGTTTTACTCTGCGTATGTGCAATTGTTATTCAAATTGTCGCGAGTAAATATTACCGCCAAAAGGGCGATCACCTTTTTACTACCGAAAAACAATTCTCCGCTAAAAGGGTCGATCACCTTTTTACTACCGAATAGAGTAGATTTACTCCATATGGACTCATTTTTTGTACAGTGTAACCTTCAGAGAACTAAGGCGTTAATTCATATCAGAAGTATTTAAATGATTATTGTACATAATATTGTGCTACAGCCAGTTAAATGATAAAAAAACTAACAATATTATGAATAGTGTGGCACCTGGCACCAAACCTTATAACTAATGAAGCGTCCTGCGATAAGAGTGAGACATACAAATTAGAGCTGCCAGAGAATGATCAAACCATGCATCTTTTTCACTTGATCTTTGATGGAATATTCTTAAACTATATGTGGAAGTAATCAGAACGGATCATCATATAAAATCATTCATGAAGTAAACGACTTCCGTATATAACCCTTGAGCTTTGCCAACGCAATGAGGGTTAAAGAGACATGAGGGATTTCCAGAAAGAGCCCCAATTTTTTTCTCGAACCCCGGTTTTTTAAAATTTGAATGCTTACCATGTATTAAATCACATGATGTGAATAAGCCGGTTACGCCGTCTTTATGTAATAGCATGATGCTTAGTAGTTTTGTCGTGCACGACAGCAAATTCAAAGCATGGCATGGTTTTCTATGGGGAATCGATTACGATAGCAGGCAAGTCAAAACCAATGTTTGCGGTTTTTTTTGCACCTGTTGTCCAATAAACGCGAAAACGTTCGCGGTAGGGTGTCTACACCGATCCAGTGAAAATTTGAGAGAAATTCGTGTTCCTAAAAACTCCTCCTGCCGTTAAACGAAGTTGAGAAACTATACCACCAAACCAGCCATTGCTTTATTGTAAATGGACTGAAGCGATTAGACCTATCCGATCTGACAGACTATCTATTTCCTGTTACCAGGTTACAGTATCGTATAAAGCGACACTATGGCAACGGATTAATAAAGGGCATTTCGTGATTCAGCCTTTTGTTTTAGTCATTGATCAATCGTATCCTTGAGAAAGCTTATTCTACCACGTTTGGAATTGTCCGATACTTGCGGTTTTGTGTGTGAGCAAATTGCCTTTGTTCCCCCGGTCTCATAGGCCACTGGGTAATTTCTGTACGCTTCGGACAGAAAATACAAAGTGCAAAATGGCGAAAATTGAATTCCTCAATACGACCGAATTTGACGTAAAATTAGGGAACGTGTCTGGCTATAGACTAGCGGTTCTGATATAAAAATCTTCACTTTTTTAGGTAAGTGTCGGACGAGGTTGTGGATCACGACATGCCCCTTAAATGGTCCATAATGGTCCTTTGTAACAGGTGTTATTTTGAATGGAACTCGTATCTCAAAGTGAACAATTGAGTTGCAGATAGCTAAGTAACCAGGTAGTAGTAATAAATAGTAGTAATAATATAATTAGTAAGTTTCGCGTAGTTAACGCGCGAAAGCTGTATTTTAAAAAACGGCATGATAACGAGAGGATTATCCTGCATTACACTTAAGTTGACACATAATAAAACATTTTAAACGTAATAATTTTTTTTATAAACATGCTTCTAAAATTGGATTGATAGCGAATAATGGTCGAAAAATTTAAATTTACATATTAAAACTAATTTGTCCTTGTCACCGTCTATGTAACATAGTGTTACAGCGTTAGTCACCTCCAAATGGGTTGTATTGATTGCTCTGGCCATTAACCTTCTAGTAACCAGTGTTCAATCTAACTTATAATGGGTTGATTAATATTGCTTTTTACATAAGAAGCAAATATATCGGGAGTGTTTTCGCCTAGAATTATTATTTTAGCCATTGGAGTGTAATGTAATTGAATAATCTGGAAGACATGGAAAAAAAATCAACCAACCTTGAAAAAACGTGATGACCATTCGCTCTATTTCTATGTCTTTATACTTAATGAACGTGCTTTATTAATAAAAACGTTCGCTTTATGATGCGTTGGGTCATGCGAAGTTTGTGCGAAACCGAGACAATTTGATAACCAGCGTCCGGATTAGGAGCTTCTGCAAGTTTGATCTCAAAGGTTGAAGTGTTTGGTCGGATCATCTTAAAAGGTTCATTTGGGGAGTAGGTTTCGGTTGTTTGTTTTCCATTTTTTTATTCTTCAAATATAGTAAAAGGAATTGCAGTCGCATACAAATTCAAAATAAAGAGGTGGAAATCAAATATCTGAATTATATTATATATTTGTGTTGTTAGAAATAAGTGTAATGTCTATTTATGAGAAAATGTTTGATGTAAAAGCACATTTGAAGTTTCATTACACAGGTAGCATACCTCCTATAATTTTACATACGGCGTTGCAGCAGTTCTGACACAAACCATATAATTTGTATCTTGCTTTTGCCATCGTATATGTACGGCCTCACACCCCTCCTGTATTGTCAGGACATTTTATTTCTATAACCATTACTGTGACCTGTGCTTAAGTTGTAAACTTATAGGCTTGCGAGTATAACATTTATAAAAAACTAATAAGCTCTAGAGCTGTTATTATAAATACCACGCGCAGTAGACTTCGTAGTAGATAACGCACTAACGCAAAAGACGATATATAGAGTGGAAAAGTGTCTAATGAAATATACTATGTGGCGATGCTATGCAGCCTTCCCCTTTTGTCTACTGAGCAGGGCTTTTTCGAAGACGCTGGCATTGTTTATTTCTTGATCAAAGAGACAACGCTAAAATAAGCTGTAAGATTTGTAACTGATAGAGACCAACTTTTCCAGTGGACATTATATCTGATCAGCAAAGGATTCTGATAAGAACCTATATGTGTTAAAGTTGAAGCAAGTAAAAATGAAAGCTTAAACTAGTCGGTACCACCCGGGACTTACCAGACGTTTTGCTACTACTCATAGCCAAAGGATTATATCATTTTTTTTACCAGGATATTGCCTTTTGCGAATTGAATTTCTAAGGTTTGTATTAAAAGTTTTCTGATACAACCTTCACCTGAAAATAAAATAGTATAAGCTATGGGAACAGGCGGAATTTCATTTGGCCAAACAATGCTTAAAGGGCCGGTGCACACCACGTGCACAATATCTGCAAATGTTTTTGGCCCCAAATCTTCATGATTTTGCAAAACCATTTTTTGGATGAGCCAGGTGGTGAACTCGGGGGCCAAGAAAAAATAGGGCGAATTCTCCCCCGTGACGCGTGATTATATTTTATTATCCCTAGACAAATCTTGCGGGGGGGTCTCATTCTTTTTTTGACCCCATGAGCATTACTTGTTGATGGAATCGTGTACATTTTGTTGAGCCAATTGGCAGCATGCTAAGAAAGGTTCTGTGCTAAGAGGATTGAGCTGAATATTTCAGTTATTTGATTGGTTACTCATAATTATAATCATAAAAATACTTTAAAGGCAGTTGGCCGCCGGGGTGGGGTGGGGTAAATATCCAACTATATAAATCTCGATGCATGACAAGAAGCTGAATATTTTCCATCTGAAAGAGTTAAGTTTTTTGAAATTTTTTATTTATAGAAATTTATTTCTTCAGTCCAGTACCAATTAAGAATCCATTCTATTTAGTGACGTCACTGTATAATTATAGATCCATCTAAAGGTGTCAACGAGAGACTTTGAGGCATCCAAATATTGTGTCATAAGAGTATTTTCATATGGATAGACACTCAATAGATTTCTTACCTGTATTTGGCTACAGAAATTGTCTTAAAAGAGAGAGAAAAAAGGGTGATTTTGATTTGCTTATATTTCAATATAAAACATAGGCTGAATTTCATATTTGCTCCTATACTAAATTAGAAATTCCACAATTTTTAAAAAAAAAAAAAAAACATTTCTTCAGCTTAATCATTTCGATGGGACTATTTGTATGGGGGGGGGGGGGGAATCTTTTACTTAGTGCATACCAACCAGTAATTTCATATTGTTAGGGAACACCTGAAATCTCTCGGTGCACTTTAAGGATGTCTTTATGACATAGACCCCAGGATCAATCCAATATCTATCACATCTTACAATCTAAATTACTTCATTTGGATACTTACTTTGCATTCACTTTTCCAAGATGGGATTATACATAATAGCATATCCTTGCCCTTAAAAATAGATTCGGGAAAACATGTTAATGATACTCGTGCTGTGATTAAATATACGATTTCTTCCTCTCCCTTACTGCGTGAATGCGTCTTCAACCAATAATAGGCTTGAACTCATATGTAAATTATTGCGCGAGGAAGATAGGTCCTCAGTTTGACGTGGTGTATGGAACAGGCAATTTAGCACATGTTACGGACGATAAAGGTTTCTGCTGCTTCGAAGACAAGTATAGGACAGGGTTCTGTACCGTAATGCAGCCCTATAAAAACTGGAGGAATACATCCAGTCAATAGGCTGTATTGAAATACGGATGAAATTAGTTTGCTTTGGGAATCCTACTCATGTAATCGACTGTATTTACTGGAAGAATTCCATCCCTGTAAGGTAGACAGGGTACACGGTAAGCAACTTTTGTTCAATGTAAATTAAAAAAGGGAGGAGAACATGCTCTGCAAAAAGACGTCACGTTAAGTCGTTTAAGACACTCATTCTGCGTTCTTTCTTGTATTTTCAGCTCAGATAGACGTATCTACGGTAGTTATGTTTAACCGACAAAATATCATGAAATTGTTGATCCTGCTATTTACATTTGGGTGAGTAATTACTGTGCTTCAAACCTACATTATTAATCGATTATTACATTTAATACAAAACTTAAATTTGGATTATTTTCAATGTATTTCAAGTTTGGTATATATATTTCGGGACCAAACTTCTATATGTCCATTCTATATTTGACAACTTTGAAAGCCTTTGGAATGCCTGTACTTAGCAACGACTTGATCTTTTTGTTTTCATAAAACATTTATTTTAGCAATAGCGTATTTGACCAATGTAGATTTTTTTTTTGGTATTGGGTAAAGGTTTTAAAGGATCTCTTTCCTGTATAGGCCATTCGTTGGATTAGGTGGGGGGGGGGGGGGGGTTCGGCATTGTTTTACATTGTACTTTTTGAGAATTGTTTCATCACATCATAAAACAAGAGTAAACCCTGCTCACTTTCACTATACCTTGTATATATTGATTTCGTCTGATAGTCTTTATTTTTTTATTACGCGCCGGAATCTAATGTGCGGTGATGCATTGTATTGAGTGTGCTTCCAATCATCCTTGTATTTATTAAACATGCCCGTAATCAAAGACAGAGCATGCGCTTGGCTCCTGGAAATTCCCTTTTTATCATACGTGTATGGCAAGCTCGACAAACAATTTCCTATCTATGATAAACGTACAAACCAGTTTAACACCGACAAAAAATATTATCAATGATAAATGCATTGTACATCTCTCATGCCCTCCCTGTTTACAAGGAAGGTCAGTATAACAGGGGACAAATTCTCGGTTTTGAGGCAGATTTACCCGGTGGCGGTGTAATTTTAATGTAGATTGTTTCCCTGAGGTGACATTTCCCTGGTGACTGCCAAAATGGCTGATTAAGAGCATATTTTCAGCTTTTCTCCCATCCCAGTTCTCTGGTGTGCATTTCTGGAAATATTTTAACTCCCATACGTCACTCGAGTGCTTAAACTACCCCTCCAATAAAATATAGCAATGGCGTTTGGATATTATAAACGCAAAACTATAATAAATCTAATTCGAAAATTGGCATCACGCATTTGATCATTTTTTTTACATGTGAAACTCGCAATTTTTGGACACACTTTCATCACTACGTAAGATCTCAGTTTTTAATAATAATTCAAAATATTAGTGTAGGCTCGCCCTATTTTCGGACACTGGCCAGTTTTTGGACAATGTGTGTTTTGAGCCATGTGGTTTCATTTCTTAAATTCAACACTACAATTTAATCCATCAAATAACAGTACCGACTGTGTATAAATAAAAAAATCAAGTACAACACAAATACTTACCAAAGATGTAGAAGAATAGAAAATAACTAAACACTGGATCATAATTGTCCACCAGGAACGACGCACAGCACTTTTTTCTGTAGTGTCCGAAAACTGGCAAGGTAATGTCCTAAACGGGCAAAGGCGTCCGAAAACTGCACAGTGCTTCGATGTCATTGTTTGCTGACGGTGATATACTACTCGTATTGCACCAACGAAGTACCGTTCAATCCAAAAGTAAAGTTGTGATGGTCCAAAACATGGCTGGTGGTTTGATGGGTAAATCTTGTATTTATTTTTTTAATCTTTTAGTGTCCGAAAAATGGGCGGCCTACCCTACTCATTGCGATAAATTTAAACGATAATATAAGTTCAAAAAAATCATTCCTTAGTGTTATTTTGATCCTTGGAAATGAGTTTGCTTCTGAGTTGTCTAGTAGTTTTGTCTCATGCATAAAACGGCGATAAAAGTAATATTGGGATTCCAAATGGGGGTATATAGCAACTGACTGCAGATTAGAAACAAATCACATAATGTAAACCTTCGGCCCAAGAGAGAATTTACCAATTTCACCCATGTTAATTTCTCTTGCCAATCTCAAAAATGCTCAAGGATGACAAAGTGCCGTCATCGAGATTTGAAATCGCAGGCCCAATTATTACCGGAGATACCAGTCAATAACATTTTGTGCTGACTCTGGTTGCAACGTCACATGAAAAATTGACAAAGTTGTTCTTCATTTGTCAGCGTCGCAGCAGCGTCATGATCACATTCATTACATTGTTTTTTCAGTAGTTTAGTGAGGGGGAAAAAGTATGTTACATTGGCGAAAGTGTTGGCAGCGGACAGCAAAGCAAATGGCGTTGGATTTGATACCGCTTAACCCTGCCATGTACCAGTCTAAGTACGTTAAAAAGTGGAGGACAGCGTGTTGATTTCAGACGATAAGAGTAAAATAAGCCCAATATGCAGACGACTGTGAGAAAAAAGGTATGTAACAAGATTCAAGATTGAAGATCGTTATTCGGGAAATTTCGTGTGTTACAGTAATAATACCAGTTCAGAAATCAGCCTTTAGACACTTGGGGGCTGGTAATGCTGAACGGGAGTCTAACTTTAGGTCCCAGGTTTAAACCAGGTTAGAAGTCCTACTGATTGAACTCTTTTTCCCCCCCCTCCAACATACTCTAAAAAATGCGCTGAAAACCTGTGGAGAAAATTGTGATGATGGGCCGAAAACATCCCATGCATGAGGAATTTTCTCACCCCTTAATTAACTTAAACAGTATTTTGAAGAAAAATGTCCACTCTTGTAGTACTAAACCCTGGTTTACAACCAGGGGTCTAAAGTCCTAAGATCCCTTCAGACTTACCAGCAAGGAAAGTAAACCTAGGTGTAATAATATAACAGAAATATTGTATAAATTTAATATCGTTCTCTTTGGATACACGTTATGATACAAGTGTTGTAGTTCATTGCAGCGAAATTGGTAGCTTTCGACCTTTAAAGCTCCAAGATTACAAGCCCGTGGGTTTAATTCCTTTACGTTGCCAAGCGTGTCAAGACGCACTAAGCCCAGTATATTTCTTCACTGAAGTATATTTATAAATCGCCAAGTTTTGGGACTTCAGCAGGTTAGAATATAATATAATAATCCAGGTGACATTATCAGCCACAAAGATTCACTTTTATGACCACAAAATGGAGGTCTGGATGACATTAATGTAATTAGGACTTGTTTTTTGTTTGAAAAGTAGGGATGAAAAAGACTTAAGTTTTTAGTTTTAGGTTGGGATTATGGAGATAGATCCCTGTGATAATTCAGCTTTCCCTAACGTATCTTGTGTTCGAAAATCTCTCTCTGTTATTCCAGGGATGAGTTTCTCATGTAGGCCATATTGCGTTGATCAGTTCACATCCATAGGATAAACTTCACTTTTCTAGTAAAATTAATTCATCCGATTAGATATTTACTCAGTGTGAAGAGTAATATAAGTGTATGATATTAACTCATACATAAGGAGTGTTGAAGTCAAGCATTGGCACATAGGCGATTTGGCAGTCCTAAATGAAACTGATACACTGTATATTGATCCGTGAATTGAATGCATACAAACCAAAATCCATGATGCCTTTAAAGCATGTTGATCGAAAACCTTAATTCTCTAGCGTGTCTTGACAAATTATGCTTTTTGGCGCGCCCTGCATTTCAAAATCAGGAAGAGAGCCAGTCGTAGGACATCATAATATATTTGAAATTCATCGCATTGTACGTTTCCTTAATCACAGAAGAGAGAGAAAACAAATAATGAGGGGAAGATCGATACTGAGCGGACAACTTCAAAAGACACCACGACTTCCCTTATAGTAAGTTTTTACGTACAATATACAAATATTTCTGTTTAAAGAAGATCTGCCTACAATGGAATCGACTTTTTGACGGGCTTCACTAATGCTCGATTTTGGAATCGTATCTAAACCGCATTATGATATTGAGATAGGTAATACACAAAGTCCATGTTCAAGGTGCCCTTTTGGTCTTGCACATCACTTGTGTATTCACTCAATACACAAAGTGATTTTCAAGGTGCCTTTTGACTTGAACGTCACTTGTGTATCACTCAATACATAAAATGTTATTCAAGTCATCGGCACCTTGTACATTAGGGCGCTCATGTTTTCGCATAGAGTCTTAATCACCTCAAACATGCATAACCTATAACAAAAGGTGTTAGTTTTCCCGTAGTATTCGTAAATTCAGATCAATTAATACCCGACCTCAAAGTACTTGTGGTATTCAAGTGTGACCCATACTTTTATGCATAACATATCCAACATACCTGTCGTTTTTTAGATTTAGAAAGTCATCCTAATAAATTTGGAAATGGACTATTGCCATTCCCGGCAGATTGTCTCTAATATCCTAAAGGAGGAGTGGAAGTACCTCTATTGCACTCAACCATGGATGCACGTCACTACATTTTCTGCGATCTCATAATGTAAAAGCCATTATTTGTGTAACAATTGACTCAGCAGAACTACTATGTCATTTGATTGACGGTTTAAACCCGCCATTTTAGTTAGATTAGTCTATGCTACAATTGGGTGGGGATTGGGCCATTTCTTTTCAATTGTAATAGAGGTCTTCCAGTATACTGTTCATTATTTTGCGGTTACCGTAAACAAAACATATTTTAGCCTGTAGTATCGGAACTGTAAGAAGTTCAGTCAAAATATTTGCAGTTGTGATGAGAAAAATACACAGCTTCGCATGGTACGAATCTCAGGTTGATGGTGTGAAATGTGGAGTCGAGGCTAATGACGGTGGTGCCCCTTTAACTCCATATAAGATCTTGACAAGGGGGTGAAACCCATTCAAACCAGTCGTCCGTGCTGGGCCGCTGACATTTTTGAATATTGCACGGAAAATTATCAGTTTGGGTGCTTTTATACACACATAATGTCAATTCTATACAACAATCGCGCCAAAATATCAGTTTTTGGATGTTGGGTGCTATTGGGTGGTTAACGTTTGTCATACCCATGGCCACATAACGAATGAAATGCCCTCAGTAGTTTTTGTGTTTAAAATAAAACAGCCTCAATGAATACATCTTTTCACTAAAGCGCGCATTGGCATATGAGAAAAAGAGTATCTGAGCACAATAATCCAGGGACACTATTATGACACCTGGCCCCTTAAACACATACATAATTGTATCACTACCGATTAGTGTATCATATGCAAAGCGGCACCCCAGGATGGGGAAGAAGCGAGGCAGCCATTGCTTTCTATTATTGGTCCTTAGGTTTTCTTGGTGGTCGGCAAAACATGCGAGACGGTGAATTTCTAAAAATTAACGTAACGTTTTGCCTCTCTATCTATATAAAAACTCTCGTTGATTTGAAACGTATATAGTTTTGGTGCAGCCTGTAGTTTAAAGGGGGATGGTCGAAGTTTTCATCTTGATAGAAATGGCCTTCACCAAAAAAACCCCATCGGTAAAGTTTCGCGCCGCTATTTCAATCCGTTTTGATGTTGACAGCTAGAACGTGATTTTGTGAGCCCCATAGAGTACTGTAGAAACTATATTGGTCGACAAAATGGAGTACACTTTCGCTCATAACTACCAAACCAAACATATTTAGCCCTAGGATTTCCACAGGGTAAATGAGAAAAATAGTAGCTTTATTCTGTTACCAATATTTCGGACCCACTTCCGGTATAAAACTCTGGGCTTTCTGGGGACGAGGGCTATTAGCAATCGAGGCCATGGACCTTTAAGGTCATTCAAATAGCATCATTGTTAGACATTATTAATATGTTAGGGATTTCATCACAATGGGCTTCCTAATTGCAGGAGAAACATCTATTGAGGGGATTGATCGATGACTCGAAGACAACTTCCAAGGACTCTAACAAGTTCCCTTTTAATGAGTAAGGCTTACTATGGACTAGGGGTGGGCAAGTATCCATTTTTTTAATCATAGTTTTTCTATGGCCAAATTTTGGTAGAATCCAAAATTGGGGTTATTGGTCATCAAATGACCCTGGGTTGGTTCTGTGGCAAAATCAAAATGGGCCGCCACAATGACCATTTTTCACAAAATAAAACCAATAAACATCCCCATATACCACTTTTTTTACGGATTTTATAGCCTTACAAGCAAAAGAACTGTATATGAATATATTATTCACAAGAGTATCACGTGTCCAATTATATCTTAAAAATCAAAATGGCCGCCAAAATCGTATTTCCTTCATTTCCGGAACAATTTTGGATGGTCTTTTCGTTAAAGAAGACAATAAATAACCCAAACATTTATTTGTACCACTGTATGACATCGAAACAAAGCTAAGACATTAAATTTAAGTATTAGGTAAGAACAAATTGCAAGATCTAACAAAAATGGCCGCAATTGTTTTTAAATGAAAGAGAAATATCACATGCTCGTGAAGCTAAAATAGCATGTGTCGTGTACATACAAAGTACCTGTTGACTTCAATCAAAGGGATGCCTATCCTGGGAAATACATCATTGGGGACTTCAGGTACCCCATCCGATTACCAGGCATGAGAATTAACCTCTTAAAAAAATGAAAGACTGAAAAAACGCACGAAATCCAGCAAAAGATACCCGAAAATGGGCTGAAAAATAAATGAAAACGCATAAACCAACAGCACCATGGATTCAGCTTTAAAGGAAGTTTCATGCTTGGAATACATTTTTCTATTATGCGTAGGAAAAAGCCATCACTATACATATTTTATGGGCCAAAATTGACCCAAACATGCATTTAAGCCACTATATCGATTTTCTCAATGTAAACAAATTGCTGCCCTATTTTCATCAAAGGTCCATTTTTGCCACGTGTATTGGCAACTTGTAGTAAAGACCCGTAAGTGGGTAAGCATACACACGCCTTATTGTCAATATGATTTTAGCGTTGTTTCTATTAAAAGTCGGGATCCGACTTTGTTAGGCCCAGAATAGTCGAAATTACATCTTCAAGACGCTTTAAAATGCTGAAATACATGTTGTTCAACAAGAAAGGTAATAAAGGTGCATTTTGATATGACCTAAAATAGCAATTAAGAGACAAAATGGGCCATTTTGAATTTGAAAAAAAAATACTGATAGTGGCTTTCTTATGTGATAAGGTAATTTGTGTATTATATACCCATAAAATAGTGTATCAAAGTATTTTCCAGTTACCGTAAACAAACAGATTTACTTCTGTGGCATCAAAGAAGTCATTCACAATAATTTTGCAGAGTAAATGAGATGAGAAAAAGTACAATGGTTCGATGGTGGGAAGGTGAGGTCGAGGCTGAGGATCAGATGGGCCCCTTGTACTGGAAATTATTTATACAGGATTGATTACATAATTAGGCCTACCAATTTCAACTATGGCCCTATTGACTTTAAACATGTATAGCATCTTGGGGCAATATTATAATCATGTTCCACATCAATAAGCTTAACACATGTACAATAGAATCAGTTTGGAAGAGTTACACATGGATCATGCACACAATGTTTCAAAAGAGTCGAGTGTCTTATTAAAAATGTATTGATAACATAGGTACATTGTACAACACCACCTTTTCTTTTCACATGCAACATCTTCTCAATCTCAAACAAAAGGCCATTACTGTACATGTAGGGGTTGTGAATACCAGGTTCTATTTCACAGGCCTACATGGCTGTTTAAGGGACAGGGGAAATTATTTTGATTACAAAATTTCTATTAATTGCGTGACATTGGTAGAACCAACTAACAACGAGAACGTTCGAAGGTTTATTATTTTTTTTTTTTTTTTTTTTTTTTTTTTTTTTTTTTTTTTTTTTTTTTTTTTTTTCTTTTTTTTTTTTTTTTTTTTTTTTTTTTTTTTTTTTTTTTTTTTTTTTTTTTATTTTTTTTTTTTTTTTTTTTTTTTTTTGACAATAAAAGTAAAAACGAAAAAACCAAACACTATGTTTTGACTGCCTGCTATCGTCACTATAAAAAGCATGGTTTAATTTTTCTGTTGTGCACGACAGAAAAATTCAAATGATCATGTCTTGAAAGAATAACGGCGTATTCCACTTAAGGTGTGCATCTAATTAGTACTGTGGTAAGCACTGGCTCAAATATGCAAAACAACGCAGGTCAAACAAAATCGGAGGCACTTCTTTCTGGAAAATGTCTTTGTGTCTCTTTACAGTGGAGGCAGATGGCGTCAGAGAGTAGTGAACAGTTAACTCATCATCTTTAATATAAATAAGAAATTAAAAGTGCAGTGAATTGCACATCTTGACAAATTCGGTTGGGCCAACAAGGTGCTTGTGTCCTGTGTTCGTCCAGCGGCACAAATGAAAAGAGATTCTGATGGAAATGGCAAGGACCTCTGAGGGATGTGGAAAGAAAGAAGTATTGAAGAGAAACTCATTTCATAGTGTTTGAAGAGCTCACAAACAATATCGGTCTTGAAGAAGAGGAGTTTTAAAAGAAATTCCTGAAGTTATTGGATACATATAAAGCACACTCTTGTCTTCACATAAATAAAGAGTTGCCTGTTTTAGATGTCTGCTGACTGAGAAACGGCTGAGAAAATCAATTAAGAATGTCTGCACCAGAAAGCTTATGAATGCAATACAAATAACGATGGAATAGGATTGGCAAGACAGTGCCCGATTTAAGATTCAGTTTGTCATTACTGTATCACCATTCATGGACAAAACTGCTTCTCTCTATTTTAAAGTGCATCTCCTGCTCTTTTGTAAACCTTTTTTTTTTTACATTCAAATATATGATATTGGCGGCCATTTTGAATACGTCTTGTGTGAAAAAAAAACTACAGACAGCTTGGTTAATATTGATTATTGTATCAAATAGTTGAATTAAAAGACCACAGAAACGGAATGCAAAATATGGTAAAGACAATTACAATGGTCAATTTACACGGAAAGTGGCAAATTTTTGCAATTGGCGGCATTTGAATATTTTGCAATGAAGCAGAGCCCTCTTTACCCATATAATTGATAACATTAACAGCACATGATACATTTTGATCAAAATATTCAAACACATAGCAAAAAATGATTTTAAATGGGGTTATGATAACAATATGGTCATCTGGGAGCCAAAAAAATGTGTATTTTGGCGAGCCATTTTGTTATTTGCCCACAGAACCAACCCCAAGGGTCATCTGATGACAAAAATTAACCAATATTTGGATTCTACATCAAATTTCGCCATAGAAAAAACTATGACTTGTGGTGCATTTTAATTGAAAAAGTTAAGACTTGCCACCCCTAGCTATGACGATTACAATGTTTCCTTCTAGCATATGGTAGCACCGATGAGCAGTACAAATTGATATGGAGCTTACTGTCAACAGTTCGTTTCCACAGTTGACTATGATATTAGTGGATCATAATATTAATGGCCAAGATCAAACATGTTAACAGATAGAAAGAGTTTGACAAAGACAATATTTTACAATTTAATTATATTATTTTATAACATTACCAAATGAATTAGCTTCTACAACATATGTATATGTGGATTTTATCGGTTCTATTAGTGAAGTGAGTGTGTTCGTAACCCAACGAGGTCAAAGTTCAATTATGCCAAGATTATAAGCACTTCCGAAATCGTATGCATTATACTATGTTACTAATACACATGCGTAAGAATGAAACTAATTAGGCCAAACATAACCAGGCAAGGCCTTACATCCAATATCGAAACATAAATGACCAATGATAACTAATTCATTACACTGACCTACCCTGGTATGTTCGTCAACAAAACGCATTGCATCAAATTACACCATTAGCTCAATTAAGTTATGGACATAAAAATTACCCATCCGATAGTATGTATTTGATATTTTCAACACTTTTTCGATTTAAAGAACTTTTGGTGTCTCATAGCACCAAACTTCTTTTGAAAGGACAGTTTCTCTGTAAGACTCCAACCAGGTTTGTTGCTACCCCTAGTTAAGGAATAATTACTCAACTGTGTACAATGAATGTGAAAATTACTTAGACCAGTTGGTTCAACTCTTAATCTACGTCTGGTTTTACCGCTGGATGTGACACGCATTTTTAGTCAAAACGGTTTTATGAAAGCTAAAACCCATTCCTGTCTATTTGTTCTTTTTGCCCCTCTAAACCACCATGACCTATTAGTATCTGGAGTCATGTCCCAGAGGTCATATGTCAAGGACATTGGGACACGGACAAAAACCCAAATTTCAAACCAATATAATGTAGCTTTTTACTTTTTATCTCATAAATTACCCTTATTAGTTTTGGTAGTTCTTTCTACTAGAGTATATGAGGTTGCGAAACACATGAGTAGTTTATTGTTTCAAATTCAAGGTCATGAAATCCTAATGCACTTTGAAAATGGACACAAACCAGGCCAATTCTTATAGGCACAGTATATTTCTTTGAGGCATTTTATTTTTTTAATATCAACTCATCAATCATAAAATTAGCATCATTTCATTAATAATAAAATTAGAAAATTAGAGTATAATTTCTCTTAATAATGGCAATCATTTCTGTCATTTGATCAACCTACCAAACTTTTAGTCTGCCTAATTCAGAGTATTTTTTTCCATTAGACCACACAAGTGTGATTTTAATTAAACAAGAAAGTCTTTCGTTCAATCTCTTTGATTTAAACGAATTTTGCTTACCCTACTAAGACCGGTTTTACATTTATCCCCTTAAAATATATCTTTAGATATGTCCTTATAACAATGAATTGTTGTCATTTGTTCTTGTTATGCCATAAATTTGTGTTTCATGTTGTGAACTCTCAATACAGATTACCTTCTTACCGTCCTGTCATCATAGACCAATAAAGCATAAATTGCTAGGACTAGGCAGAAAGTTAATATCTGCGATGCTTACATGCCTCACAACCACATGTGTTAATTGGATACTGCCAACACACTGCTGAATGTCCTCATTTATTATGACAAACCCCAAATTAAAAACAAAAAATATCAAAGGCACACAGTTTTTGACAACGATTTAGATTATTTAGCCAACTAATCCACCGGTGCAAAGTTGCGAAATTCATTGCCGGCAAATATGATTTTCTTAAATCTTTGGTTACACTCTTTTCTAGGAGAAGGGCATATAGAAGGCGCTATAACCTACAATCATAACATTTGTAGGGCTATTTAGCATAATTCCCGCAAGATGGATTGATTCTGATGTTTGCAGATATAATAAGCTCTTGCATTTTTCCTACTTATATCAAGTATTTCAAAATTGTGTCGCCACTGCTTAAATTTCTCTAAATATAAAGAGAAATTCGCGTGGGCCAAACATCTGTGTATACATTAGTGGTTTCAGTTTGAAATTATTTACCATCCAAGGTCATCATCCAAAAGGGTCTAATGTAAAGGGTCACTTATCCTGAAAATTAGAGATCTAATCAATGAACCCTAATGAACATCTGTCTTTTTTTTAATAAAAGGTATACGTAGTCGAAATTTTTATTAAAATTAAAAACTCATTTCTTTTTAGGCTACCGACATGTCGGACACAGTTTGATGCTTTTAATCCATTCTACAAAGCCCGCCCCCGAGCACCGTGCAACAAAATTGCCCGTGTAGACGGGTGTTGCAATAAATCCATACCTTGTGTCTCCGTGCAATTTTTTGAGCACTGTTCTATTTTCACGACCCTGCCATACCACCCAGTACAAGTTCCCAGTGATCTTTCGTTCACCAATATATTGGATGGCCACCAGAATTATTTGCTCTGGTAAAGTTAATAGCTACTAGAGGTCAACGCTCATTCTCTTTCTCTTTTGGCCTGAAGTTGATAACATACAGTACACAAATACAAAATGATACAAACAAACAAAGTTGGGGAACTTTTGACACCAGAGATACCACTACAAACATAAAAGTGGTTGGTTTTCAGGTCCACGCAGCCGACAACATCCCGCTGACCTATTGTATTAGTGTCATTGTTCAAATAAGGTCTCTTCAACCGACTTTAGTAAGCGTCTGTGGAAATTTGAATATTCGGGTTTAATTATAAGTTGTAAAACCAAAATATGATGACCGGTTAGAAGTTTTTCTGCTGAACGGTTTCGGGTGGTTAAAAAGGGACCATTTTAGACAAAACATTCTAACACTGTCATCGAATTTTTCTTGGAAATGCGATAATGTCCGTGTTTTGAATGGCAGCAGTGCGTGACCAGATGTTGGTGTCAATAAATCCATGCACAGCGGGAGTTGCTGGCTGCTGCGGTTCAGGCTTCATTGGAACATGATGATCACCCAGATTACCCCGTATGGCGCAATCTGAATTGTCCATTGGCATAGACAATCATTACTTTCGTTTTTGATATGACCCAGGCGAGAGATATGGAATTAGTTTGATTATAATCGTATTGTTCCGAAACTTTTCAACCTTTTTTTTTTATTTTGTTGAACTATTCGTGCAAACATCTATCCTCTGTTAAAATATGTTTGTTTACTTCAGAATTGTTGGACATTTGCTAATACAAGATTATCTCCATTCAATTTTATCTTTTGATGTCCTTTGTTGTCCTCGGTATAATGTTAATATGTTTATCTTTGTTCTCAATACATATAATGGAACTATTCTGACCTCTGTCCCGAAAGCTTTGTTCTCGAAGTAATTGTCTGGTCTTTCTGGTTGTTACTAAAATTCGACCCCTTTGACCCTTTTGCCGTCATGCTCTACGTTTTAATAATTAACTTACCTTTGCGTAAATCCAACATTGAGCAAAATTATTTCCGATTGTGGTTTATTTCTGCGTGTTTCACAATATTTATTGAAACAAGAATTGACGATTGAATTATATAATTCCCGAGACAATTACAGTCTTATTGAAAAATACAATCAAATGTTCAATTGACCACCGCGTCATAACTTGACTATTGGGAAAAATATATATTCGACAAGGAAGATTTTAGGAAGAATAAGGAAGGAAGATCATTGGTGACAATTCATATGCAATGGGAATTTATTTTAATTCCCAAATTACAAATATATTTTTTTTTTTTTTTTTTTAATTGAAATAGCTGAAATAAAAATTCATTTTATGGTTTGTAGTTTAGCATACGACAATTTACAAAGGTTTCCTGAAGTAAAGTGAATATTGCACTTAAAGGCTGACTCAGAGATTTCGAATATATTTGTTATTGTATTGTAATTCAAAATAACACCCTAGAATTAAAAGATATCCCTAAATGCTTACTTCCATAGTTACGCTGATCGGATTTTCCGATTTTGTCAGCGAATTTTTACAAAGTTTGGGATTTTCCTATATGAAGGACTTTCGATTTGAGCTTAGTTATTTCACACCAATGATTAGTATATGGACAGAGCCAATTGTGTATATGCAATAAATAAGATTTGTTTAAACCGAGTTCGCCCTCATCGGGAATTCTCTGAGTCAGCCTTTAAGCAAAATAGTTTGAAAGCACATTGAAGTTAGGGACAACACAAAACTCAACCGCCGGTCTTGTCTTTCGACCAGCGATTCATTGGTTAGAACAATAGAAAACCAGTTCCAACCGGGAGGAACGGGCGGGGGGAACGGCAGGCAGGGCGGGTGGTTGGTTTTGACAAGTGATCCCTTATTAAAATTGGTCGTACCCCCCCAAGTTTAGCTTTTTCCTTACCCTAACAGCAACTTTCAAGTGCGCCACTACAAGGGACTCCTCAACTAAGGCAACGGATGCAACCACGAGGACGCCTTGCAAGCCTCCCAGTCAATAAGTAAGTTTCCATATTCATGATATTGAGATTAGGAAATAGAACTTGGTTTTTAATTTTGTTTTTAATAAGTTTGTTGAAGGTAATGTTGATTTCCGTTCGTGTATGAAAACAACTTATAGTGTAGGTATTGTGCATGGTATAGGCTAAATATCAAGGCCGATTCATTCATGTTTCAAAGTGCTTAGTGGCATTTCGAATTTGTATTTCTTCTCTGACATCGTTAATACGAATGTGATATGTGATTTAATTATGTATGCTTGTAAATATAATTGATAATGAATTAAAAAGCATGTTCCTTATTTGATTCTTATATTAAAAACAGCAACTGCTGAAACGGCACTACAGGCAAAATTAGGCTACAGGAAATGACTGGACACCACGATTAAGTCCTTCAACCTATCTCCCGACAAGTGGTTCAGTATTGGGGGTTGTTAGAATTGAGAGTGAAAAAAATTAAACTAAAGTTTTAATCTTTAGAATATGATCAGAAAAATTATTGATTATACTATTAGTGATTGTTCACCTTTGAGTTTAGCATTAGAAAAGGGTCTGCGAATGCGTGATGAATGTTGTTTTCAGATTAACCACATGGGCACAGTCTATCAAAACTATAGATTTAGATGTTAAATTTAATCCGAACATATAAAGAGTAGTACTCATAATCACACAGAGGATATTTTGATCCAAGCATATACCTCTGCAATCCTAGACTTGTAAGATCATGACCAAGCAAATCCAAGTCTTTTGTGATATCAAATATTTCTTATGCCTAATATAATAAACAATTTTGCAATCCATCTTACCGCGAAACCACACCAATTATGATATACGTTTTTATAGGCTACCATGCTTGAATGATAGTCCAAATATAGCATCGCCGCAGCACGCGCAGAGTGATGGTAGCTAGTTGGTAATAGAACCATTCAATAGCCAGCCATGTTGGTGGACAAGATAGACGCATTCTAGTATACACAATACATTCACCTTCAATGATCCCTGTGCAATCGATAAAACATTGGATCGATTGACAACTTAATGTATGTAGTCCGTGGAATATATGCTCTTATCCCCACCATTATCTGCTGGCTGACGTCATATTGAATACGTCTTATATACAAATTACTAATGTTAGAGGGAAAATAGGGCACACTATTCTCCCGAAAATAGTGTGCCCCTTTCCCGATTAGAAACCATGTAGTCTTTGTTTTGTTACACCTCACTGTGACCCTGGGGACGAGGTTGTGGACCGAGGTTGGACGAGGTTGTAGGGAAAGCCAAATCTATCCCTAGGGAAATAGCACGGGTAATAGGAATCAGCCAAAATGAAAATAGCATGATTTTGTTCATGAACTATTAATGCAGGTGTATATACAAATAGAGCCCTTAGTTTCCGAAACGTGGAACGTAAACGCTCACGTCTTATTCGTCGTATGATGGTCCAAAACGGGTCACATGACGTTTACGTTCAACGTTTCGGAAAAACTAAGGGTCTCTATAGTTATATGCTTTTCCACGGTATCTTGTTGGGAAGGCCAAGGTCAGAAAATACCCTTTTTTAGTGTGGTCAATTTAGAAATAGTTGGGCTAACCTAGAAGAAAAGGACTGGATTTCACAAAGTGCACTGCAAAATATCCAAAAAAATTCGCCTAAAAATCTGCTCTTTGGGTATTTTTTTTTAAGGGAATAAGGGAACATGAATTTGTACAGGGGTTAAATTAATGATACAAAGTATTAGAATTGTGTTTAAAATGCATGCCATTATATGAGCTATGTCCACTGATTAAAAAAAGTATAGTTTGCCTATTTAAGACTGCGGTTTTTAACAGTATGAGCTAATAATGGTTCAAGGTCATACTAGGAGTAAAGATTTTCTTGATGCTTACAATTTTCTTTAATAAAGTGACTAAAAATCCTAAATTTGCGCTACCAATAAACAAAATATGCCATTTCAGAGATGATAGTTGGAACCTTCCATAGAACTTGTAGCCACCTATCACGTTTTGCTTGATAACTTGCAAGCTCAGGCCTGAGGAAGTTGACTCACTCTTGAAGCAAATCGGAAACCCACCATTATACCTTTACCCTCGTCTTACCAAGCCTTTTTTTGTAACACGGTTTACCAAGGGGGGGGGGGTGGTACCACCCCCCTCGAGAATTTTGTTATAAGCACCCGATCTTATATTTTTGATACCATGGATAGCTATGTTCCTCCTCTTTCCATTGAAACCAACATAAGTACCACATGCCTAGTATGGCGTTACAATACGTCATAAAGTCCACGGATCGGCAAAAATTGGCAATTTTCGCCGAAATAGGCGAAATCCAATTTTTGCGCTAAAATCGCATGAATATCGTTTATTCAGCTGTTTTTCGCTCTACATGATGGCATTTGGCTAGTTTACATAAATATAGAGATTTAGAGCCATCCTGGTGCATAATATTTTCAAAATCACCATAAATATCCTTGGGGTGGCCACCACCCCCCCTACCCTTCGACTTTGACGGCATTCCCTAACCCCGCGAGGTGCTACATTCAACATTTTTTCGCTAAATGACCGTAAAGGATGATAACTATTACCTCGAAGCTTTTTTACGAAAGTTTTTAGCATTTTAGCGCACCGGATGCGAAAGTTCACTAGGTGGGGTTACCCCCCCCCCCCCTTGGTAAGACAGGGTTACCATTGGGAACCGCAAGTCGTAGATAAGGCAAGTAAGCTTTTCTTACCCCTTGTGACATAACACATATTTTTAGCGGATTTTGACATGTGTTTCTATGGCATGTACTGCCCATCTGTCAAAATCATCTCAGCACTATTTTTTTTCAGGTCAAAATGCAATTGCGTTATTCCATTACGCAATCTGGAGTATATTTGGCCATGGATAAAATTCTTTTCTTTTTGCATTGGTTTTGAAATTCCAAAAACAGAGTGTGGACGTTATGTGGAGCTGCCCACACTATACAATCCATGGGTATCTTCGTCAGAAATAGTTTTTCTTTTTTAGAGCGATCCGAGATAATGTTGTCTAGCAGTTCAAGACGACATTTCTACAGGACACTTAATGCACCATACCTCAGTATTATTCACAAGTATACTAATTTCCGCAAGTCCCGTCTATCGCAAATGTCCTATTTTAGGACCACAAACTGGAAAACTCGATTCCGAAACTAAAGCTCTTTTGGACTTCAAAGATGACAGCAGGCAAAAAAGAGTTTAGCCCATTGGTATCTTAAAAATTGATCATGTTATTCTTGCACCCGAATTCCTACCATCTCAATTTACTTCGCTCTCAAGTCTTTAGCAAACAGCATTATTAATCAATACCGGTGCTTGCCGGTGTGTCGTCTGTCTGTCTGACCGCGTCTATTTTCTCGGAGACCGAGGGTCGCACGTTCCTCTTGGGGGGGGTGACCCTTGACCGTCGAAGACCCGCGTTTGTATTGTTATAGTGGATCAAGGTCATCAGGGGTCATTCAAGGTCTCTCAAAGGAGGTCAAATGGGGTAAACGTTGGTTTATTTACATGAAATTGTGGGTTCGAGTGTTGATGCCCGAAACATTTTAAAGGTCACGACAAGGTAATCAGGGGTCATCCAAGTCAGGTCATCGTGAACCCAGGTGATTGCGAGGCCCGGGGGATCGCCTAGCATATAACAAATCACTAGTTTTTCCCAATACCTAAAAAGGGCTATAACACAGCGGTCATCATAAAGAGCCTAACGTTGTCCAACTGGATCTCACACTAATGATATAGTCTAAATTTCCATTAGAAAAGTTCAATGAAGACATCATTGGAAGCAAACCTATAATGAAATCTTAACTTGCACCATACGGGAAAATAACATGGGAAAGGCCACTCCTAGCCGATATAGCTTTTCTAGAAATCTCTGAAAATGTGTAAAAGATACTGCATCATTCATTATAGCACCAGGGGAATTCATCCATCTTTTGTACAATGAAATAAGGCATCCCCTCCCTAACAGGAAGGAATCTAAATATGCGGGACCAATCATGTATAAACAATGTTATCAACCGTTGTTCTGTCCTTATTGGGTCTCAGACCAGGCTCAGAAATTTTAAAAACCCTTCCGACCTGCAGATTGTACCGATACTTGGATTGAAGAATGGAGACATTCCCGATGTAAGTATTAGCGCCTCGGATAGCTTCATTAACGTTCGACGCACATTACGCTAGACCGATGGCAATAATGTATGGTCCGCTTTTGCACATATTACATCACGTGGACTCAATCTGACATAGGTGCCAGACGTAATGTTCAGGTATCGTACTCAGGTTACAATGGTGCCCGGTTACACCACTGATTGGAGAACGATTGAAAAGTGTCAAGTTCCTGAGTGACTGAATATCGACCCGGAAAAGTGTTGTTACAATAATGATGGAACAGTTCAAGGTACCGTACTTAGTAAAAGCGAATTATTTCTCTGTGAAATGTCATTAAAGTATCACTTCTAGTGTTTCAGCCAAGTATGAATATATAATAATTATATGTTGACCCAGGGTTGCCGATCAGCGACCTGTTCGTACACGACAGTCATGTCCTGTCCGTATGGGCACTTACTGCAATACTTAATTGAATGGTGGTTCATATCCTCCTTCAACTCTACTGTTTCTTTTCTTACATTTTAGGCAATTTCGTTTTTTTTTATCAGGTTTCACTTCGCAATTTTTTAAACTGGGTATTACGGTAGCTTGAGGTTAATACGCTCGCGTCATGTTGCGTTTTGAAACATTCACGCACGCCTGCCACATTGCTTAATGTCCCTTGCGTTCAGTTTTTTTTCCTCAGTGGTTAGGTTAAGATTACCTTGATTTAAATCTGTTTAAGAGAAAATACAGTAAATATTAAATCACAAAAATCAGAATATTACACAAATGCAATACACATAGTTCACCACATAACGAGATCTTTCCATTGCTGCACATAAAAAGATAATGAAAAACATTCAATATTTAGTGTAAATATTGTTTTCAAGCAACAATGGCAATTCACACTCATTTCATAGCAACACCAATTTTGGCCAATTTGCGCCTTACTGTCATTTGAAATTGAGAATTTAATCAAATACACGCGTTTACTTTGTACAGTCTCTTCCCAGCACTCCACGTAACACGCAAGTTGTTTGCCCAATGCATACACCATCGTCTCAATTGGGAACCCTACTCACAGTTAATACGAGTACAATATTATGTGGTTTTAACTAATCAACCATGGAACGAAACGATGACGCAAAGCATAACTCTGTGCTCATCATTGAATGAGATACTTACCCACGATGCATTGTTGTTAAAGTTGATTCTCAGATCGGTGTGTTCTTTGGAGACAAAATGTATTTTCATGGTTTTTTACAAGAAAAATAACATCAAACAATTTTTTGTTTTTTCATTATCTGTCTCAAATAATTGTACAATCTATCTAGTTTAAAGCAATATTGGCACATTTTTTTTAAGAGCGCCCCCAATTTTCAAAGTGATATTTCGGCACAGTTACGTTGGTAATGTCTACAAAACTATACCTGCGAACGAGAATGCCTAAGAAATGCGTATTTATCTAAATAAGCAATTTTGTAATTAGAATTGGGATCCCAATTGGACTTAACGGCAGATCTGGAAATGCTACGTTTATGTCCGTCCATGATGAAATAGTGCCACCTCGAGAAGATAACCTCTAACTTGACTTTCCTGACGCAATAAAACAACTACTGGATGAGCGTAGACACGTACATGGCGCTATTTCCCGGCTATTTCACATTGGAAGGCCGTTTCCAGCACCGTTGAATTATTATCGGGATCCCCGATAATAATTATTCTAATTACAAAATTCCTTCGTTGTGACACACAGACATTTCGAGCTTAACCATTCACAGGTAGGCAACCGTGTAAAATCTCAATTTTTTGGAAAAATTGGGGGTGCTCTCAAAAAATGTGGGCTAAGTATTTCTTTAAAGCAAACATATACACTTCTTGTGAAAAAATTGCAATTCAATTTTTCTTCGTATGATCTCACAAAATCTGGTTGTAATTTTGGAGACCCGTCAGTAAAAGGAGAATACTAAAACTGAAACTAATGCTGCGTGAAGAGACAATAAATCAGCCCTATTTTGCCCGTTCAAGGCGTCCTCCGAAGCGTAAAAAGAAGAGAAGCATTTTAACCTGCCCCACTATCAAATCTGGTTTACGCTTTTAAGATTTTATGGTGTAACCTATGCAGTTCTTCTAATTGTTGTAGCTCCTCCCATTCTATTTTGGTGTATATTTTGCCTTTTGCATTTTTTATTATCATGGAAAATAAGTGATTATGGGTTTATAACTGTGTTTTTTTTCAGATTTTAATGCAAATACTGACGCAAATTCTCACGTCACCCTGTGGTTTCCACAACGTTTTGTATGCCAGGATTGTTCGAATCACAGGAGTGGAAAGAAACAAAGAAGCTGGTGGCAGATATTGGAATTTAAGATTCGAGATCATCGGCTTGCAAAAACGCTAACATTGCAACAAGGGAGAGTCTGATCTGCCGCTTCTCATAAATTTGCATAAATATCAATCAACTGAGACTTATTTAAGGGTCTTTTTCAAACCAGCACATCTTGTTTAAGCCCATGATATATCCTGGGCGTCAGAACAATAAAAATCACGTTGAGTTTCCCTGTACCTACTATGGAAATGACCCAAATTCTTGTTTTTTTGTTTTTCATTTTGAACGTAAATTAGGGGTTCACTCATAGGGTTTCCAGGTGATTTTGAGCATGCTCTTCAAAACTTTCAAGCTGTTATAAACCCTGGATTCAATAACATGCTGTCAGATGAATTCAAGAAAGACGAATTTGTTGTCTTTTTCTATATTTTGAAAAATCTGCCTCCAATAGGTTAGATCTTGGTGACACCTCTTCTGCATCTGTGTGTAAAGAACCTTGGGTTTTGTCCACCATGATTATGTCCATCACATTGGAGATATCTGTAAGAGTGTAAATTGCCATATTCGTAATTTATTGCGTATACGTAGGTTTATTACTTTGATGCTTGCCACCATGCTTACATCTTTTTGTTTTTCCGGTGTGAAAGTAATCTAAGTCTCGACAGGTATCATAGTCCGGGCTCCATAGACGAAACAGAATGGAAAGCGTGAAACAATGTTGCGTGAAGATCAACTGAATCGATTGCCCTATTGGTTCACAATTGTTCCCGTACTGTGAGCACGGAGGACTATATCTCCTGCCACACCGGCATTGATATTCCATTCATTATAGTATGAAGGCACATATCCTGTTTAAGGAACAATCATATCAAAAATTGTTTTTATGTGTATAGCTGGAATAAAAGATAAGAAAGGAACACCACGACTTCCACAATCTTATTTTAATCTGTTTACATTCATCCGCACAAAAGGACGGGATTCAAAAACCACCCTTTGATCATAATCCCTCTCCCGCAATCGATGATAGTCGAGCATCATTACTGTATATATTTGAAAAACTCTTATGTCCGAACACGTAAAAGTGTTAAAGTATTTTGCATATTACACCTGTTCCGGCGGTCTCCGGTTGTAATTTGTTGTTGGTTTTCGTTAGCAACGAAGTTTATGTACATCGTTATGCTTTCAGCTTTACTGCCCAAGCTGCCCAGTGTGCAAAAATAAAGGATGAGAGTTTTGACTAAATTGAAAGTTGACGCCGGGCGGGGGCGTCTTGGATTTTTCGTTGGGCACCCATGCTCGTTACAGGTGTTCTGAAATTGACCTCTAACGGGACCAATTTTCATTTAAAAATACCCTGCCCCTAATTGGAACGCTTTGGTGAAAATTTACTATTCAGGAAAATATACACCTAATGGTAGAGCAGTAATATGACACCCTTACGTGCTTTTTTAAATATATTTTCCACTAGGTATTATCCAAGTTATATACTCTCTTTTGAAATTACCACTATAAAGTATTATACATCTTTACTTGTATGCACAAATATTTTTGATTAATATGTAACAATTGACTTTTTCACTGTAATGCATTATTACATAATTATTTATCTATTGTTTGCTTGGAGGTCTATTCTATGTGAACAAAAATAAAAGTTGTTGACGATTGAAGGTAATTTGCAGTGCGATTATACCCCTTGCGGGACCTGTCTCTCAACACATAGGAAACAAAGATACACATTGAAATATATCCAAACAATACAAGAAAATGACACTTGTACTACTGCAGGAAAAAATACACACCTTGGGGTTATTTTGCTGAAATGTTTAGGTTAATTTTCATATTTGTATCATTGAAACAGTCAACAATCACCACTGATTTGTACCCCCAGCGGGACTAGACCTTGATTATTGTAAATTGGTTTGTAACCCCAGCGGGACTAGAACTTGATCAATTTAAATTGATGAACCTCTGCGGTAGTCCCGCATGCAGCTAGTCCCTCTTTTTTTCGGAACGAGCATGGGTTCTCGAGCAAAATCCAAGAACCCCCCGGGCGTGTTGGTCGGTTTCCTGGATGCGGGCCATTATGGTTGAGTATTTACTTCGCAATGAAGAATCAACCACGAACTGAGAATTTTCTCGAGACCAGAAAATCTGAATAGGATTATCCTAGGAAGGGCCATTTGAGAGAAATATGAATAACATTGCAAATATGGGCGGCAGATTTTTTTTTTTTTAAAGATCGTCAAACGTCAAGTGGGTAGTTGTGTCCTTCTATTACTTTCGCCATGGTATAAAGTCTCTTCACGACACGGCTCCTCCTACCTTACTGATGGTTCTAAATGTGTTTATAAGGTATTAGATAGTAATTTACAATGGGACAGACGAGGCTAGGTTTTCTTCTGATGTTACACGGCTTGTTATTCCTCGCACAGCATAGATTACCGATTTAAAGTGATGGTCCTAGGCTGTGGAACAACATTACGTTAATATTAGAGAGGACACCTCGACCAGTTGTCTTTAAACGGTGTGATAGTGTGCAAAATTACTTATTGGTGAAAAAAAATATTCACGAATAAAAATAATCCAATTTAAAACAGCAAACGCCCACCCATCTAAACCATGTATAAAACATGTCATCACCAAAAGTGGACTTTTTTGTCAACATTCTCTAAATTTGTGGAATTTGGGGGTGCTGACCCCCCCCCCCCTCGTTACGGGACTGAGTGTAAAGGGACATAGTCCGGCAGATCATAGTCGGGCTTGGACTTTGACCTCTGAAAAAGTTTCGAACACTTGTTATGGCAATAACTTTTATAACATTGAGCGGTCCTGTCTGTTTTAGCAAAAGAATGAAACAGCTTTCTGTAACACCCCTACATCAAGTTAATATTGTGTGGAACATGACATCAGTGACGGTTCATTGTAAAAAAGTCAGTGGAAATTAAAATCGTTCTGATTCTTGACCGAAGTCGGTATTATTTATTTCACAACAATCGCGCGGACAATATTGATCATGATCATTCTCCTCCAGGGCAATGATTTACTACTACAAAGTGGAGTCAATGGAACCGTCCACAAAACGTAAATGTATACTAATGGTACCAAACCTATATTTGCTCATTTTCAAAACGCAGTGCTCAGATTTCAATAGATTGCGAGGTTTAATGGACCATTCTTTCTTCATTAAAAACGTATTAGGTCCAAGGAAAAGTTGTCATTTTGGTTACCATACTTCGCAGAAGTAAACATTTTTCCACTATAAATAAAAATAAATTTTATAATTACCATTAATTGGTTAGTTATGGCCAATTGTTAAAGGTTGCAACATTCATGAAAATTATAAAATGCCATCTCAATTTCTGTATTATCTGAAGTATGAGGATCAAGGAGGGACAAGTAAATCACACCGGGGATTCAGAGGACAAAGCCCTTCAGATTCACCATTGTTTAGTTGCAACTGCAGAGCCTTTGTTTCGTCCATGCCAAGTTAAAACAGATGTCAGGCGTGTATAGACTGGTTTATCCCGCCCGTTTAGGGTAGGGAGTTTCAATAGAATTCTCAAGTATGCAAATGAGATATTGCCTTTGATTCCGTATGCACTGTATGATGTTGTGCAGTAGCGCAGGACGAATCAATGAAAACTCTTTTGTACTTGGACTTCCATATTAAAAACGTCTTTCTACCCAGTTTGGATTGAGCTGTTCGGTCGCGCTTAAAAAATAAACTTTGCGGTTTACTGTGAGTTAAATAATTTTGACTATATTTCATCATTGATTGAAAAAAGAAACTAATGTGAACAAAACTCACGGTGGATATGTTGCTTGGTAAGCTGTGACCTAACATTTTTGTGCAGAATCAAAAATCCATGATAACTTATGCGGGACCTCATTTCTATTCAATTTACACCAGGTATTTAAAAAATACACAAGAAGGGGGTCTAGCGACCTATGCTAACAACACGTTAAATTGAAAAGAAATGGGGTTTACGCGGCAGCAGTTACTGTAAGTTAAGTTTTGTTTCTGCACAAAGATGTTAGGTCACAGTCTGCCAAACAACTGTTCTTTCATGATTTTTGTTCATCTTTGTTTCCTTTTCGGAAAAATAATGCAATATATGGGCAAAGTTAATGGAACGCACGTAGAAAGCCTCAAAAAAAAGCCTAAGATTATTTATTCGTGAAGAGGCGAGTATCTCTTGGATTTTGCGTCATGAAAAAAAATAGCTCAATCTTAATCTGGTTGATGAGCACCGAAATCCTTTTATCTGGAAGACAGAGCCATTGTTATTACCATACAGTGAAAAAAGTTTTTGTTTTTTTAAAGTAATTGTAGTGCTTTATCCTTGCATACCGAGCGGATTTTACTGGATATCAACAGAGCTATTATTTGCTGGAGGCAATGCTGCAGATGTATCTACTGTGTCACTGTATTTAGGAAAAGAAATTGGGTTGACATTTATTCATTTTCAATTCACCAATGTGCAACTTTGCACTTGACATCCCCAGAGGATGTAAAGGTAAATTAGACAATATTAACTGCGCAGAAAAGAAATCAGTACTTCGCCGATATGCGTAACCAATGTACTTATGCAAGCTCTTTATCTCTTTGATGGCCGTATTGGACAATAATCTGAAGGCACTACGGCGGGAGGCACGGTCCTCTCTAATGGTTGGCCAACTCCGACGCCAGAACTTGGGTTCATCCAGCGGATTCGAAAGGTCGCCATTTTCATCATTGGTGTTAATACGTTGTAGGTGTTTGCGCTTTGTATCCGTAGATACATGCACGTGTGAGTTAGTGGCTCGAATCTCAGATGCTCATTGGTCAATTCGACACCGGCGTGTTCGGGACAAACGTATTGGCCGGTACAAGCCAACGTCGGTACCCTCTTTGATCAGGTTACGGAGACTGTTATTACCTCGAAATATCCAGAGAGGCACACCTTAAGCGGTTCCTGAAAAAAAATTATTCGATTTTCAAACAATTATGTAATTTGTGTTGTTGTAATATATATTTGTGCTGGTTTACAGTGTATTTTAGTAGTTGCTTAGCGCTGTGTTCTATGTAGAGTGTAGAGCGCCATAGAATGCATTTTATTATATTATGATTATTACACTCTTGCTCATTAAGTTGGAATAAAATATTGTACCATTTTTGTAGAGCAGGAGCAGAATATCATAGGGGCCTTATTTAAGGAATTTGTTTACCCCCCCCCCAGTACAAGAAGAGGGTTGATACTTTGGGTAGTAGTATGGATCATATATATATCAATGCTAGGTAGTTAGTACTCTCAAAAATTATGGTACACTTTTTACTAGGGGCAATTTTAAGGTTACACAGGGGTCAAAACTTTTAAAATGCTAAAATCAAGTTGAAAGGTATGCAATATTGTCAATCTATTATTCGGTTTCCAAGAAGGTAGTTTGTACACCTACCGACCTTGGTTTTGATGTTATAGGGTAAAATGACAAAATGGTAAAAGGGTTGCAATTCTCAACATTAACAATTAATCTGAATATAAGCTTAAAATACTTGCAAATTTATGGCCTGAGGAAAGAGGATGTTAAGAGTTTGAGGAAGATTTTCCCTGTCGTTGATGGCTCAGCCTAAGGCATCTCCACACGTGCTCGATAGGGTTCATATACAGGGGAGCAAACAGGCCATGATATGCTCCCCACCCCTTCTGCCTCCAAGAAATTGTTGCGAAGTCTGCAGTCTGACGTGCGGCCGTGGCCGTTGTCGTTTTTTTGCAGCAAATTTGTTGCACAAACCTTCTTGCATGTTTCAGGCAAGATTTGACAGAATACAGGTATTACGACTGCAGGCAGGTTCCATCTCCACCCCGGGTGACGTTTTGAATCCATAATGAATACCGGTCCATACCATTACTGAGCCTCCACCACCTTGAGTCGATTCGATTCCTGAATACAGTCATCTCGGAGGTTCTCGCCACGTTATCGACGAACCCATTGTCTTCATCTTGACGTGTCAAAGGATTATCGGCTCTCGTCCAAAAAGACATGTCGTGTCCTAGCTTTAAATCTTCTGTGCTCCTAGGCCACGTGAGGTCTACCAACTTGTTAGTAAACGGGTTAGGCATGGACATGTATTTTGCTGGAAAACGTTGATTCAATAGGTTCTTCTACACAAAACGACGGAGACGGCTTCGTTGGATTTTCCGGGCTCTAGGGTACAGATTAAGCAGTCGGCGTCATCTCGGTTGCTAGTCAATCGTGTCGGTCGTGGAGATTTTCGGTGCCTCAAAATTTGGGGGGGGGACCCACCTCCGATGAGTACGAGGACGGTCTTACACCGTTACTCTGCGATATCCCGATGGAAATCAGCGACTTCGACTTGTTTGTACCTTTTCCGTCGGAGTGCAACACTTTTCGACGTATTGACAATGCCGTTTGACCTCTTGTTAGTTTTGTACGGTAATTATATATAATGTCTATAGCTTTCCTTGAGCTGATTCTGTTTTTGACAAATGCTCATTCATCCGCCGCTTTTGTTCTTGTTAGGCATCGCGTTCTTAGTAACCATTCATTCGTTTAGCAAACCAATCGATGTGTCCTATGTGCCGGCTTTGTATTTCTCATATGGTTTTGATTCCGCAGAAATTTCTTTGCTGATCATCTCATATATTGACTTACGTTTGGACTTGGGTGTGTGTTCGATCTGCAGATTTTTTTTTGTACTAATGACTAGCTCATTCCAATTGCCTTTCGTTCGGATTTTTGTCTCAAATTCTCTTAGGTTTTCCGATATGTTGTTTATTTTATCTCAGATGGTCAGTCATATTAAAGAAAATCCCACCACAAATCGACTTAAGGATTTAATGAATTAGGGTGTATCAGATTTAATTGTGATCGTCATTCTCTCCTTCTTACGCCAAGTTCTACATCAAACTTTCTTTAAAAAAAAAATCCTCGGAAACCTACTATTACGCCGCAGAATCACAACCAATGGTCATGGTCGGGCTGAAGTAGTTTTCCTCACGTTTTTTGCAATCGAGAAGCGATTTACGTCTCTCCGGGTTTTCATAGGCGAACATAATGACTAAGAGGTCGCCCGAGATGTCGTTTCCATAGAAGGAGTATCGGCGTCCTTGTTACCCAGAGTTCGCCATTGTTTAAATCAAGCCAGAAATGATGTGAAATACAAAGCATCAAATTGATCACCGGTCGTGCACTAAAACTTGGCACCCGGAAAATGCGGTGGTTTGTAGCGGTAGATGAATTGGAACAATGTGTATGCGGTAACTCAACCTCTAGGTGTGGCTACAGCAACGAGAAGAGAATGACTGCAAGTGAACAATAACATGTAGTTTGTTGCGGGTGGGCGTTGGGGATATTATTCGGTTTTTACAAGTCGCATCATCAGGTACCATGAACACTTTAAAATCATTTTGTTTAAAAATGAAAAACACAATAATTTAAACATTTAAATTTAAATTGTATTTCGCTACAATTGTTTTTCCCTCTCCTATCATTGCTTCTCAAAAACAATTATGGCAATTTGAAGCCCTTTGGTTCCATGTCAATCAACTCTAAATCAATGAATTAAATAGTCTTTGGTGAAGGTTTCGATTTTTATTTGATTTGAATAATGAGGGAGGGTACAATGTGTCGTACCCAAATAATGAGGCTAATAATTTGGTTCATAATTTGCTATTTTTATGGAATCACTTAAGTCCAAACATCAATTCTTCTGTTCTTGTTTGTCGATGAAATTTCCCTGCATTTCATTAATGAGAACCTGGCACTGGAAAATTAGGTTGGGCTTTCAAGATTTTTAAAATGTTATTTGTTGACATTCCAATTACCAAGTAATACCACGTTGATCGGAAATATAGGGTGAGTAAAAAAAGGGGAAACCAGACAGCACTCTAACACTAATCGTAAGAGCAGCATCTTTACAATGATGTAAGTTTCATTAATAAACTTCATTAAAAAGAATGTTTAATTCCCTGTGTACTTACAAATTTATGACGTTGAACACAGAAGAATTTTACCTCTGTCCACGGCATCTTCCGGGAAAGGTGTCTTAAAGGTTTGGACGCTGTCCATTTTCTTTTGGTTCATTGTTCCATTCGACCAAGACGTTTCCCAGTCAAGGAAAGGGTTGAATTACAACGTAATGGACGATCAGACGGTGTGGGTATTTTCAAGATGGTGCGCCGGTGCCGTCATTGTCCGATCTAAGAGAACAGTTCGGCAATCGAATTGTCAGATTTGCCCAGCGGAGTTAAATGGCTCCAAGGTTGACGCGACCTTACTCCATTGGACAACGCGTTTTTTTTTGGAGACACATTCAAACATGGTCCTACGAGATCCGCCAGCAACTATTCAAGAGCTTCAACCAATTGTGCTGCATTTCTTTGGATTAAACAAATGTGTAAGAGTATTTATATTTAGAGTTATCAAGTAGAAGGCAGGATGGCTACAGGGGCATTTGAATGAAGGACTACTTTCTAAATTTCTTAGAATAAAAAGCAATCCAATTGGATTGCATCATGGACAAAATCCAAGTTTTAGTCATTTAAAAATTTAAATCAAAATACTTTCAAAATAACTTGCGGCAATAATAAATACATCCATATCGACTTTGTCGTTCGTTTTTACGATTTTAGAACATCATTTGACACTACCCCTTGCTATATTTGTTTTCGTTATTTGAAAGTAGTAAAGCCTTTTCACTTGAAGGGGAGCTGGTGTAAGATTAATAATTATGAAATGTAAAACTCAAAAAGAAATACGATTGAAAGATTTGTCATAATTATTTTACTTGAAAATAATATTCATTCTATGTGTCGATTATTAGATTAAAATGATTTTCATCGGTGTTAGGGTTGCCACCCAAGAATATGGTACATTTCTTTAAAATATTCTGTACAGGTGGCTATACAAAACGCCATGTTTATGTAAACTATAGTCATTTGCCATCATTTAGAGCTGAGAACCGAATGAAAATCCGATATTCCTACTTTTTATGCAAAATTGGATTTTCGCTTATTCCTGTGGAAATTAGAATTTTGCCCACTCGCGAACTTATGATGTCATTTGGAGTCATAATAGTATGTTGGTTAATGTTGATACTTATTTTTGTATCAATGGAAAGAAGGAAGACCATCAGCTATTCCTAACATTAAAAAAGTAGTAAGCATGGGGTGCTTTATAAGGGGTGTGACTACCCCACTCCCCTGTTCAAAACGTGTTCCAAAGAAAGGCTAGGTTTAAATAAGAGGGGTACCGACACTAAGGCAGAAGAAACTTAAAACTTTAAAATCAAAGGCGGCCATTCATGCGTCCTTGATCCTCGACGTTTTGTAGCCCTCAGAGTCAAACTTTTAAAGTTAGGAAGTAACCAGAGGATACTCGCAAGTACCACATTTGTGAACGTGAAAATATTAGGCCTACAGTACAGTAATCCATAACAATTTGCATATTTTGACCAAAAAATAACTAAAATTAGAAGTATGATAATAATATACAGTATGCCAAAGGAATGCCGATATTTACGAAATAACTTTAATCGCGTAATCAGTCTTTACCTTAAAATTTCTTTGCTTTATTATGATTTTTATTTACCTTCCTACTTTTATATCTACATGCATTAAAGACACTATCAGGGATTTTCTCGAAAGTTTCAAAATATTTCAAATTTGCAGGAACAGCTTAAAAGTGAAAAATAGTCTGTAGAATTCTTTTACTTTCCAACTGAAGAATTGACAGAAAAGGAACAAAACGGTAGTGTTCAAAGATATGAAATCCCATTCAATTACGTGTTGTAAGAAGTGTCTGTAGGGACAATAATAATAATAATAATAGCAGAGATTTCTATAGCGCTTATGCTACTTGGCCTCTAAGCGCTTTCACAAATGGCCGTGTACAAACAAATCGGAATGATTAAAATATCCGATTTTGTCCTTATTAGGTTGCTTTTGGTCTTATCATTTGCAGGGTATGTTGTTAGGATACCTGTACTTGTTATAGACATGCAAAAAAACTGATTTTTGATATTTTTTTCGGTTTCCTGATTTATCAAATCACTGATAGTGCCTTTTAAGCATGGTAAATTAGTTACGTGATCAAATCCAATTATTGCTCTCTAAATTGGTTTGGTTTTATCTATAGGTTTATTGATTGTTTCCGATTTGTAAGTTGGTTGATCCTGTTGCTATGATTTTGTTATTGTTTACCTCTACTTCTTTTCACCTTGGACATGGGCACACCTGCCCTAGTATCAGATGACTTCCGATGTGTGTTCACGCTCTATCGATTATTCTGCTGAAAACGCACGGTGCTTTGCATTTGTGCTTTGGGACACTTAGTAGCGATAATCGTAAGTGGTGCAGTCGCTATTATGATCCTAATGCATGGTGTTTATTAAGTCTATTTACCCAAACTACCCATGGTGTACTCTCCACTGCTGTATACTCAGAGAAAATTGAATTGTACAAATACGACTGACTCTTAATGATTCTCAGGAGTAAAGAATCTTTCTTCAAGATGTAGCCGGCCGCGTGTGTTAAGATGCCTATGTCTACATAAGCAAATTCACGTTGACGATATACGGTAAGAAATTTCATTCCAAGTCGGAATTCTAATCGTAAATTCAGGATAAAATGTCATTAGGGTAAATTTATCTTTTTGACCAATATCACATTTCCTTCCTCTGCTGTTGAATTGAGGGTTTGAATCCTCTAAATGCAAGCTAACTCCAACAGGAACTTTCTTAATCCCTATCTGCTATAGCCATATAGTGGCACGCAAGATTTTTTTTTTAATCCTATGGCAGCCTGTGGTGTGTAGTGTTAACCTATAATGGACCACAAAAGAAATTTATAGTCCAGGTGAAGTTGTGCGCTCCCAGCCTAAGGATGAAAATGGGATACGACTTTTTCTATTAATGATTTGAAGTTTTTTTTTTTTTTTTTAATTATGACCTAAGCCTATAATTTTGAAGGGTGTGCAAAATTTTGTGCAGTGCATTTTTCAAAATCCAATCTGGCTGCTATCCATGTCCAAAATCCAATATGGCTGCTTCCATGTCCAAAAGTCCACTACAAATCCCTTAAATATTTCTGAGACAGTTTTTTGCGGTACTTCAGTGTGTTTAAGCACGATGAACTGTTAGTATGCTAATTTGACATTCATTGCCACAAAAACTTCAATATGGCTGCTCAAAAGTGAAACATGCGCTCAGAATCATTAAAATGATCTTAACCTTCCTTCAATATACCTATTTATGATATACAGAATACACCCTGAACACCTACAACTGTTCTGCAGGTGTTCAAAATCCTGTTACAATTGAACACACTCTGCAAGTTTTAATTTAACTCCTCTGAAGCATTTCTAAATCACAAAATCCGGACACGTCAAGTGTTCTCCACATTTTTGCATGCAGAGGTTTGATTCTTGTTTCTATATAATGCTTTATGCTTTACACTTATCAGATACATGTATTTAATCACTAGGAACCCTTATTTGGCATTTTTCTTTAATCGACATTTTCCTAATTCAAGATGGCAGCAAATTATAGCCGCCTTTAAGATATTTTTCAAACCTACCTTAGATCTGTTATTATATGTGTTACCACCAACTAATTATTCTTATAAAGGTGTTAATTTAAGATATGGATAAGTATTTGAATTTGACATTTTTAATCTGCCATTTTTTTTTGTACACATCCAAAAATTTAAGATGCGGGGCACAAATATGGCTGCCAATTTTATCTTCTTTAAAACCTTTAAATTACGAACACATCTTATGTGTATGTTATCATCCGAAATGCTATGAAAGTGTAAATTATACTATGATATTTATGTATTTCAAACATTTAAAAATTCGTCTCTGGTATTTTTGTTTTAACAAAATTGCTTAAAAAATTCAAAATGGCGCGCCCAATATATTATGAATATTGACAATTTGTAGGTTTAGAGATCTTAAAAGGCAGTCATTTTGGCTGCCAGTCTTGATTGGCAAGATGTAAACATCGGAAATGTAGATAGAAGTGCATACTGGGTATTAAATCCAAGATTATGCCTCTATCTTCAAATAATTGATGAGGTATGGCCAATTGAATGATTCGGGGCATATTGGATTCGGGGGTGGCCATATTGGAATTGATGGTCATGTTGTGATCAAGTTACATCAAGAACCCTGCCAGTAGATTCCTCGTGCTTTAAAACCTCGATATTAGAACATAACATTCATGGTTAGATAATGAATTTGAGATTGGTAGGGGCCATATTGGATTTTTAAAAATGCCATATGCGTAGGAATTTTGCCACACCCTCAAGAAATTATTGGCTTAGGTCCTCATAAACAAAAATCGATCGATAGAAAATTAGCCTGTACCCCATTTCCATCCTGCGCCAACAATTCCCCCTGGATATGTAAGTTGCTAAGATCATTGAAAGCACCACTAAGAAACTATTGTAAAAAATGTGTTAAAATTGAGTATTGTGTGAAATAGGATAGAAAATACTAGTAAATGCACTATGGTTAGGGCCGGATTCATTTGGAATAGAGCATGTGTAAGGCCGGAATAAGGGAATTAGAGCAGTGCACAAATATACATAGTACAGGTACTCCACAGTTCAATGGAAACTGGAAAAAGAAAATAATATAATTGAACGTGGATGAAAGGGGCTTCCTGTTGACCCTTTTGTTATATCAACCAATGAAATTGTACTATACAGGTTCAGCTATTTTTGTTGTCATAAAGCTGGCTTTTCATCAATATAAAGAACTTTTAACTAGGCACGCCGTGTACCTATTCATAGAGATTGAACTGTGAAAACAGATTTCTATTTCGTCGTTATTAGAAGCTAGTGGAAAATAATCGTGTATTCAAGCCCCAGAGCAGGCGCAGGCCATGGAAGCCAAGGGAATTTGGCAGAAAAAGAAAATTACAATGTGGAATGATTTTGTCACCCATTATTTCAACCACTATTTTAATTTTTGTCCCTCAAATTAGCTTTGAAAAAAATGTTGTAACCGCTCGCACACGCGCACAAACACCCACCCACCCACACATACGTACACTCTACACATACCCGCACCACACGCGCCGCGAGCTCGCATTTTTGCTGTATGGGTAACTTCTCAGGTCATCCAAGACCGCCTATTATTAAACCGGAATAAACTGATTTGTTGTTAAACTTCCGGGACCTTGTTCAAAAGAATTTCGATTGTGTTAGTCCGATCTGAAGGACCCTCGTTCCCCCGTGTTCACCCCGTGATCTTGCAACCATCGCGAAGAGCGCTCGTGGCTAGTAGGTCAGTGGGGGAACGAGTGGTCTTCTAGATCATGTAGATGGGACTATTTGGGTTAGGTTAAGAATCCAAATACACACACCACCACAACAGACATTCAAGAGTGTGAGTTTACCTAATCTATAATTATTAAAGGTGTCAACATTACAAGCTTTGTGGAATTTGGACAACGCAGCAATACTCGCTTCCATTCAGGTAGTTACAAGTTAATGCTAAAATGAGGAAGTTATGCTAACAATTAATGACGACAACTATCTGATAAAGGAAGTTAACGAAAATTTATTAAACACGTACCCATATTATAGGTAGGGAGCCAAAACGATCTTGAAACTGAAAATTTTGCCCGGGCTGCCTCTAAAAATTTTGGTGATTAGATTCAGTAGGGGAACATCTTGGGCCATCAGAAACATCGATGGATCGTGTGTTCACCTCATTTCCTATAGCAAAAGCGTCCTGTCGCGGGCCTGGTACAGCATATCCGGCAGTCATTTCGGTTTTATTTCATATTCCTATTAACTGACCGGCTATGCTCATAATTTTGCTTTTTATATTGCTCTTAAGGGTTTTTAAAAGTGTAATATTTGCATTGTTATATTTGATCAGCTGTCTATGCCATATACTTGGGTCTTTTTGAAGGCCGGCATTTAGACGTGTTCGCCGACCTTGACCTGGAAACACAGGCCTGATCCTTTTTACTAGCACTTCTTGTATAAGCCATCTGTAATTTGTTGTATTCTTGGTATTTAACATCTGTAATTTGTATTTAAGAAAATTGTAATTGATTCTTTTTTAGTGTTTTCTGTAATTGTAGTTTTTGGGATATAATCATGGATTCATTAGGGACAGGAGAAGCAATCGGGGTGAGGAAGCACATAAAACGTGATCATTCCAGTAGTGACGTCCCGTCAACCCAACATTCAACAGGGCTGATCGTAACCTTACCATTCCACATTCCGGG
>JAMKCH010003561.1:0-35744 GCA_023653785.1 Ophioderma brevispina | reverse complement strand
CGTTTGAAAACAGGGGTAGCTGATCGGCGCAGGAACAACAGTACATATAGGACGGATACCAGGTTTAGTCTTTCGTGTGTGTGTTTGTGTGATACAGGTCATGTGTGTGTTCAGTAAACAAATACAAGACATTTGTAACAAGTCTTAACTGAACAGAGAATATCATCAAAGGGAGCAGAGCCATGAGGCCTAGAACACGCAAAATAAAGGTTGATGTATTGCACAATTTGTTGAAGCGATTAATAGTTATTTTACCAAGATCAATTTATGATATTAAGCAAGCAAATATATAATTGGGGTATATGTTGTATTTGCGTTTAAAATAAAACGTGGTTACGATGTAGCCTAACAAGTATAGTTTAAGCACGTGCATGAGGTGGCAGGAATGAAGTGTAACAGGTTTGAGTGTGTCTTGTTATTTTGTGGGGTAGAGTGTGTGTATGTTTGTTTTGTGTGTAAAATCATTTGTTATTTGATAGTTTGTCACTAAGTGAATAAAGATCTGCCATTTCTATTTTATTTGCATTTCAATGAGCTTGGATGAAGAAAATTTTATCATGCTCGTATCGAAAATCCTCAGATATCTATATTACTAAAAACAGATCTGCCTGTCCTGTCCCGTCTTATGCAATTCGTTTTACTTTGACATATGTCCTGACACCGGTGGAGGGGGGGGGGCACTCACATATGCAATGGATCGGGGTGTTAGGCTCATTCTTCCAAACCCCAGGGCATTCGGTTACCAGAAGGCTGAAACAATAGGGGCCTAGGTGAGAGATAGCCAAATTACCCCAAACTAGTGGTTTTTAAGAGGACAAATATGCAAAATTTTCCCGAAATGGGGTATTTGGGGGGGGGGGGGGGGGGGTGAGATTTCTTTTTCTCCAAAATAGGTGTCTTTGGGTGACAGTGGTAACATTTTTCACAAAATATGGGTCATTGGTGAAATTAAAAAATATGGGGTGTTTTGGTTGACAAGGAAAGGGGGTCTAAACATCCTAGCCTTACACACGCGTCGCTTCCAAGGTGGAGTGTTGGGGGGTGGCTAAAGGGTCTAATATTTTAGCATGAAGGTAGGGGGAGGACAGTCTGACGTTGTTATCAGGGTTTTAGAGAGGGACCCAAAAGGTCAAATATCCATTAGAGGCAATTGGCACTAGAAACTACTGACCTGGGCACCGAACAAGTCTGTGGTCAAGGTCACACCAAAAAAACAAAATTCTGATGAAGGTCCACACATGTGGAGATGCACTAGTTGGTACCTATGTTCGGCAAATTACCCTTTAAATGGGTTATGGTTTTTCAGCTCGGCTGGTCTGACACTGGAGGGGGAGAATTTCCCCCTTACGCGACGGCCTTTTACCGGGCGTGGCAGCGGGCTGTAGGTTACCTATTTAGTTCAGAATGATCAGCCCATCCTCATAGGGAAAATAAACAACCCACCAACAAACAAACAAACATAAAACAGGAAGAAATCACAAGTCCAATTTCTTATTTCTCACTTCTCCTTCCCCTTCTTTTTTATTTTATTGTTATTTTTTAATATTCCATACTTTGGGCACTCTGATAGTGCTCTGTAAACAAGATATGTCCACATAAATGAATCACAAGCATGAAAGTGACCACTGTATTCTGCATAATTCATGCACTGTCAAACTATTAAAGGAGCTATTCAATTAGCTGCGGTCGCGTAATCGCTAATTAGACCTATAAGTCGCGTGCCATTGATTCCACCTTTGTGGTCGTCTCCATGTCCCCGGATTAGCTTCAAAAATTAACCTCGAGATGTGCCCAAGGTAATGCGGTCACGTTCCTTGTGAATCGATACGCTGGAGACCTTGTTCCCTACAGATCGTACAGTCTCGACGGGCTATCCATACCTAGTGTTAATTCCGAGCCCTGTGCATCACGTTTCTGTGGACAAGTTGGTTGGCGGGGATGGTAGCTGAAACGTCCTCAAGTTTTTAGTTTAGTCATTACTTTTAACAGTGCCTCTAAACCCAGAGACATAGCCGAGACTGGGGTACGTCTATACTGGCTGAAATCTATGCCCCGATTTACTTCACACTTGTAGCTGACAGAGTGAGGTTTGCGTAGCGTTTAGCTCGTTTATTTGCATATTCATGAATTTTAATTAGCTATTTGCATATAGATTGCTAAAAAAACAACTTTGGGGTGTTTTGGTGGTTTGTTTGTCCGCTATCGTTTCGCCTTCCTTTAACTTACGGATATGAATTTTGGTATGGTTGTTAGATCTCCGACTAGTTTTGTGGTCATTTTTCGAGGTCATTTTGGTGTCACAAGGTCATCCATAGGTCGTTATCGGGTAACTTGGACGTACTTTGACGTATGGAGATGAATTTTGGTATGGTGTAGAGTTTCGCCATACAGTTTTGTGGTCATGTTTTTCGAAGGTAATTTTGGGGTCAAAAGTCCTCCAGGGGTCGTTATCGGGTATTTTGGCCGTGCTTTGACGTATCGATATGAATTTTGGTATGTGTTAGAGTTCGCCGTACGAGGTTTGTGGGCATGTTTTCGAGGGGTCATTTGAGTCAAAGGTCATCCAGGGGTCTTATTGGGTACTTGGCCGGTGATTTGACGTTTGGATATGAATTTTGGTATGGTGGTAGCTTTGCCGTACGAGTTTTTGTGGGCAAAACTTCATCATAAGCAAGTGATCGCGCAACCAGCTACCTTGTGGTTCGAGAACCGCCTTGTCTGAGGCCTCGTGAAATTTTGGATCACTTATACGATTATACAGTGCAAAGCAACAACTTTACATGCAATCGGCAGACCTTGAATTTCCACAGAAATTTCGATGAGAATTATGCAAAGGCCAAAAAGGGTACAATAACTCTCAACCAACATTATTCTCGCCATAGGCCACTCAATGAACCTAAAATTAGTTGCAAAACTGGGCAAGATCTTGGCCAAAACATGAACTTTGTTTGAAAAGCCGTGATGATATAGAGCGCATTTTACCTAGCATTTGCAGACTCTTTTGATAAAATTGTGCAAGCAGGGCCGTAACGAGGATTTTTTAGGGGGGTGCGGGTCTTCAAAAAAGTGGACTTTTTTGGGGGAAAAATGGACCTAACCCTAAGTCCATTTTTTGGACGTTTTGACCATCTCATCACAAAGTGGACCTTTTCCTCATATTTTCTCTAAATTTTGGACCCTTTTATCCCAAAAATCTCAAAAAGTGGACCTTTTTCCCTTTTGTGGAATTTGGCGGGTGCGACACCACCAACCCCCGCACCCCACCACCTGCGACGGCCTGTGTGCAAGGTAAATGGAGCCAACGTAATTCGCTGCAAAACTGATGATCAAAGCCTCTGCATTACTATTTTGATCTGTGTACATACGTCGGTTTGTGATTTGGCTTCACCCTTTTAGAACATGTGAAATTATCATGCCCATTACGAGCAGTGCCATAGCCTAGTGGAGGCTGCAACAAACGTTGTGTACTGACCCACATGTAGCCGCAAAGTCCAGATGCAGTTCATTTTCCCATGCCTGCAAGGCTTTCCATACGCTGCTTTTGAAATCTTTCCCCTATAGTCTTACCAACAAAAACCTGGTCCATATTTTTTTTCTTCAAGCAATCTACGTTCCACCCTTGACCCCTGATCCAAGCATAAAAGTCTTTTATGTTTGCAGTGTCAAGTAACTTTCCATTTGGTATTAAAACTAGGGTGATGTGTATGCATGCTTCCATTCCATCAACACCACACACTCACCCTGCATGATCCATTGAAGTACAATAAGAATTAGGGATGTTCCCATATATGTCAAAATGACTCAGCATTGTTAAAAACCTTGGCAACTTTTTGAAAGAACACTCCAAATGGCCAGGATAACCCCAAAAAGTTTTTCCCATGGGGGGGGGATCCATTTACAGGGGTGGAATTGGGACAGCCAGGAGAATTCACCCTACTCTTTTCGAATCTTGGCAGTGAGAATGCATGTATGGATATGGCTCTCTGTACATAGGACCAAAGGCTTATCATCCCCCTGCAAAGGACGGGGTATTATAATGGTTAAGTTGCCAACCAAATGAACCAACACAAAGATGATTTCCTACTCATCATTCTGGAATGCAATGTGATGATTCGTTGTTTGTCACCGGCAGGAGGCTTATAGTTCAGTGCTTTCAAGAAAGTGTAGATCACTGAGAGTCTCTGTGGGCCTCAAACATATTAAAAATCTTGCATCTTTGGGGGCAACCACCCCTCGGACGCCTGCCAGAGACAGTATTAGTAGTTCATCTCTATCATGATGAGATTAGTGAGAGCTCTTGAAGGCACTACAACATGTTAAAAGGTCCCCAGAGCTGTCCGGGAGTTCTGTCCCCTGACCCACCACAAGGAGCTTTGCTCGGGACCACATTGGGGGCCTAAGGCGGGTCCTAGATCCCACCCGTTATTGCGTTCATTTGCTTCATGATAACGCGATCTTACAGCTCTTGGAAGGCACTCAAACATACTAAACTCGAGAGCTCCAGGGGCTAGTCCCGTGGACCGCCCACCAGGGGGGGGCAGTATATAGTTTCATATGCTTCTGATAAGTGATAACTGGAGCTCTTTATAAGGCACTCAAACATACTAAACCCGGCATGCTTCCGGGGGGCTCCGCCCCCAGGGGGGGGGGGGGGTGGAACATGGGCACATATTCCTCTGTTTTGAATGAGATAACTCAGAGACTCTCCGAAGGCACACTCTTAATTTGAACCTAACTGGTAAATTTTAACCGAGAATTGTTCAAATTTAACACAGAAAAAATAGTCCGCTGGGAAGTCACACCATTAAAAGGGGCGTCAATCGCTACTCAATCGTCTTAGATTCTTGGAATGTGTCGGTAAAAAGGTGGGTATAACCCGTCGCGTGCAGCGAGCCTGATATTTTTTTAATCGGTTGTAATTGTACAAAAATGTTAACTTTTTCACAGAACCATGTACGTGGAAAGCGCAGGGGCGATCAAGCCTCTAAAGAGGGTGTTACCAACTTAAAATGGCAGTTGAATATCGGCTTCCCACCCTCCTGTGCGAAGCGGCGGAAAACTACTGCAATGATCGCCTTTTGAAAACACAATTTTTCATTCCAAATTTGATAGAAGCAATTGCAAATTGATAGACAACCATCAGAATTTTGAGTGCTGTTGTTCACCTTAATGCTTACAGGTATGATAAATGGTATTAAATAAAAAATATAGTTGATGGGTAGGTTTTTGTTGAAATAATTACAATGTAAGTATTCAGGAGAGAATCAAGCTGCGCTGGGGTGGTTAACGGAGGGGGTCCCCGCCCGCGCGAAGCGCAGAACCCGCTCCAATTTCCCTTTCCAAAACACATTTTCTTATGCAATTTGATATAAACAATTTTGCACTTTACAGGTGTTTCACTTATAATTTCTTACAGGTATGATCACTGAATCTAGTTGATGGGTTAGGTTTTTGTTGAAATCAATCCACACATCATGTTCATGAAGAGTTTATATATCAGCGCCGCAGGGTGGGATTTGGTCCGCTTTTCGCGGAACCCCTGCAATCTCACTTTGCCAAAACACATTTTCCTTTTGCAATTTTTTACTGAGGATCATGGCCTCTTTTCTTCATGTGTTTGTATAAACCTTGTCACTAAAAAATTAAATATATTACGACGGACAATTTAGATCCCGTAGAAAAAGATTTCAAGTTATGCCTTCTTTTCTACAGGGTGATCAAACTTGTGCCATTCGCTTTAAAAGGAAGCATATATGAACAGTTTTGTACCCATTCCCCATTTCTTCCATTCCATGGTATTCACAAAGTAACCACATTTTGTAAACGAATAGTACCTCACTTCATATGGGTCAATGATATTCTTCCTAATGTGGTTTATTGTGGACTGTGCCAATCTGGCATGTTAAAAGTAATAAAAAAAACATTCTTCTCAAAACAGATAACAATATATAGTCCTATAAGGTTTTTTCAACCATTGTTTTAAAAATATTGTACAAAATGAATATGGATCATTGAGAAAAACTCTCAATGATCATAGAGTGTTTTAAACATATTTTTGAAACAGATTTTGGATGAGATTTCAGTGCAATAAAAATATTGCACAAATCAGCTTGATCAGCTGAATCTTTCATCAATATTCATTTTTAAAACAAAATTTGAAACAGATTAATATTTGGATAAGAGTTTTTTTTGGCTAATAACATATTGGCACAAATAACACTGTTTCTAAAGACACTTTAATATGATCTTGCCTTGTTTCCCAAAGTTAAGTTCAAAACGGTAACGTTAGCTTCTTGAGCTGGCAAAGAAAGATTATGTCTGGGTGTCTTAGTTTATGAATCTTTCCTTCAACATTAAACTGCAAGAAGTGCATTCAAAATCAATATGCTAATCACACAACCTGAACAGAGTTGTAAATAAAAGTAGACCAAAGTTCCTACGGGATCTCGAAAAATGTAATGGTCGAAACTAATTTTCTATGATTGGTAGTCTAGTAAAAACAAAATTCCACAGTAATTTTTTCAACACTATTTCTTACTGTTTGAGTAAATATAGAATTTAAAGATGATTGGTCAAGCTTATCATTTCCTGAGTAGATATTAACATGTAAAGCTCTAATCTACTCTCCCATTTATTGGAATGGAATTCAAGTCATTCAGGTAACAAAAAACCACCTAATAAAAGGTAAAAGTCTGGTGTTTTCAAATATTTGAAGAAAATTTAAAACCTCTTAGAGTTTAAAAAAAACAATAACGTGTCGGTCGCGCCTTTTAAAAAATTTTTGAATCATTAGAATTCCAGAACGTAGAAAAGACCATAATGCAAATTCGCTTATTAATTATTTTGTTTTGAGAAGTATAATTTTTCATTTAACAACTCGGCGCTCTAAATTGTATGGATTAATGAGTCGTTTGGTGCACAGTGCTGGGTCATTGCAAGGTATAGTACAAATTGGACAAGACGTTCACAAACATGTCATTTCTCAAACCAAACTGAAATCAGTCTGTAATTGCTCTAGGTACCACAATTTTTTTTAAATGTATGGGTTACAGAGTATTTGCCAGCGTAAGTAAGTGTCATTGTTACATTGATTTTTTTCGACGAGGGAGGTCCGCACTACCCCTACTTCCATTGGTAAGGCGGGCGGTAGGGCCTTATTTACAAATAGGGGACATTTGAATATTGTGTCCCCCACCCCAAACAACGTGGGGGGGATATCTGTCTATTGTAGAATAGTCATTATGCTGTCTACTGTAGATGCTAATGTACTTCACATTAAACAGGTGGCTGTTTACTGTAGTATAGCCTTTATGCTGTCTCTGTAGATAGCTAATGTACTTTCACAGTACCATGTGCTGTCTACTGTAGATAGCCATTTTGCTGTTTACTGTAGAAGCTTAATGTACTTTCAACAGTAACATGTGCTGTTTACTGTAGATAGCTATTATGCTGTCTACTGTAGATACTAATGTACTTTCCGCATGTACATGTTCTGTCAATGTAGATAGCCTGTTATGCTGTTTACGGTGATGCTTAATGACTTTCACAGTACATGTGCTTGTCTACTCTGAATAGCCATTAATGGGCTGTCTACTGTAGATACTAATGTCTTACATGTACATGTGCTCTCCTCCATTATAAAATCCGTCTCCTTTATATTTCCATCTTCTTTATTCTTTCGCACCCTTTATTTTTGTTTGAACATAGACTTCTATTTTATTTGGTTCAAACAAGTTTTTATATGTATGTTCTTGTATATTTGATAGTAGTGTTTAAGAACTTATCGAGGGCCTGCACTTGCCGCTCTGCGTTATGCAGTGTCCCTTGTCCTTCATCTGCATTTATATGCTATTACTTGATGGTAACTGCTACCCACCCACCTATTATACATTACTTATGCAATTAATTTATACTATAATAATATAGATATATAATATTTAAAAAATTAATTATGGGAACTTTTTTCCTGCAATGAAATTTGTAGCTTTATTAATATCTATGCTATTACTGTACATATTATGCTTGATGTTGGACAAAAAATATGAATATGAATATCATGATAGCTTATTCTGTGTACTGTAAATAGCTTAACCCTAAAAGAACCGGGCTTTTTGACCCCTCCCGCGGGGTGTGGGTGGGAGGAAGGGGCGGGGGAGTATCTCGGAAACGGATTTATGAACTATCATATGTGTGTTACCAATGGATAGCTATGATCCTCCCGAGTCCATCGATACCAAAAAAGTACAAACTTGGCCTTTTTTACTCAAACATGACATCATGCAAAAATGTAAAAAATTGTTTTTTTTTTTTTTTTTAATTTTTCTATTTTTTTCAAGCAGAAAGTTGGATCTTTTTGGCCATGATGTGTGTCGACGTATGCGCACACATGCTCCTTCTACAACTAAATCAAATAAATAAGATAAAACATTGTGACTGTTATCCTTCCTTAGCCACAAAAAATGGATTTCTGGTGTTCCGGAAAGCCCCCGGAAACTGTTGGATTTTACAATATCTGAGTGCCTTTCGGAGAGCTTCCTCTCAGTTATCTCATTATCATGAAGCAATGATGTATACTTGCCCCTGGGTAGGGGTCTATAAAAAGCTCTCGAGTTGTAGTCAAAGTTGAGTACCTTCAAGGCTCTTAGTTATTTGCCCTGTGTCATCGAAGGGCTAAATCATGTTTTGTTTAATGTATGAGCGAAAATGTGCCCCCGTTTTTTTTTAATATTTTTAATATTGATTTCAATTTTAACAAGTAATCTATGAAGCCATCGCATTTTACCTCTCGCATCAAACAGATTGAAATATGGTCTCAAAACTTTTACAAATGGAGTTTTGGGCCAAGGTTCATTAAATTGACAATAAGACTAATGATAAATATTTAAAGATTCCAGATTTTCACATACAGGCAGCCCTAAAATGGTTATCCTAATTTTGCACTGATGTAGAGGTTTTTTATCAAATATCCCCATCCGAAAGGATTTAAGCTGAGGATATTTTGATGACAAAGTTGTGGAATTTCCAATTAAAGACATAGGACAATCAGCCATGTTTTTATTTAAGTACAATCTATAGTTCACCTTTTCCATCCACTGTCAGATATTTCTGTAGCCAAATACAAGGTAGGAAGTCCATTGATTGTCTTATCTATGTGAATCATTACCCATATGTAAGAGTGATATGTGCAATATTTTTGGGGAATTGTTGCACTTGGTGATAAGCATGAATTTTGCACATATTATGGCATGTCATAAGAAAGACTTTTAGCGATAGGGGCATCGCAGATTTTTCTCCTCCGATTAAAATGGCGGTCATTTTTCAAAATGGCTGCCATTACTTGCTATTTTATCCGCTCAAATTTGAGATTGAGGTGATAAATACATTAATCTTTTAGCATTCAGCAGGCATTTGATGTACATTGGATTTTTAAAAAGACTTCGATCAAATAGCCATGCAGGTTTTTCCCATGGCAGTAATGACAGCCATTTTTCCAAAATGGCCGCCAGTAACGCTATTTTACATATGTTGATGAAATAAATATGTATAACGTCTTTTTTCATAAATCAATTAACGTGAAAGAAATATTTGATTTGAGCCTTGTTAAATCGGTTGGCAAGTGTGAGATTTTGACCACCACTCACACTCCTGGAGAATAGGTTGTGGCAAACCTTTCCTGGAGCGGAGCTATTCATTTAATTGAGTGCTGACCGCAATAGCAGTAGTGATCTGTAAATGTTTATCAAGGATTAGAATGCAAATCTGGCACCCAATCCTCGCTGGTTTTGCGGTTGGTTACTGACCTCATGATACAGTGTCTCGGGTTCAAATCTTACTACTTCTTTTTTAAAATATATACATTTTTCATTGTTTTCAGGTTAGAGGGGAAAATGCCAAAAATCAATAGCTGCCCTTTTGAGGTTAGTGATGGTAGACTGCTCCGTGGAGCATGTTGGTGTCAAAAACTACCGCGTGCATGGTGGCATGACAACAGTGGTGGCCATTTTCAAGATGGCTGCCCTTAATTACTCTTTTATAGTCTGTTGTTAACTGTACCTTTCGTTATAGATCCACAAAGTCTTTATAAGGGTGGCCTTAAGAATAGGTTATCTGATATAACAGTGGTTTTTCATTTTACAACATAGCTTACCACTGATGTATGCATCGGTTTATCGTGTTTTTGTAGAGAGAATGTTCATCATCCTTACTTCTATGTTGAATGAAAGAGGTATTTTGTAATACCCAAACACAATAAAACTCAAAACAAAGCAAACCATACCAAGTGGTGCCCAGGGTCATTAAAAGGACATGTTTTTTTCAAACTGAATGTGATCATGGTGATCCAAATTGAGGGCACATTCTGGCTAAAACCGAGTCTTAAGCTAACATGTTCAGGATATGACATTTAGCAGAAGTTTACTTAGTACATTGCTGTACAAAAATAAATAGAGTGCTTGTGGTCTTAATGATAATCATGTGCTTTCCTCCAAGAAGGCAGCCATCACTGAAAAATAGGCAAGAGAGCCACCCATCAAGTCGGTTACTGTTGGGTCAAATGGGTGATTGTATCTCCTGAAGCTTCCATATCAAGTGAATGAGGTTGGACTAGAAAGGAAAAGAGGACTGGGAAATCTTATGGACAACCATTCCAGAAGTTAGAAAGGTATGCCAAAAAACTCCAAGTTGTGTTGCAAGGAGGGCTGCAGATGACAGGAAAAATGCTGGAAAGAAGCTCTTCAGTGAAGCCTGTATGCAGACTGAATAATTTGCAACATCAAAAGATCTGCTCGGATATAGATGTGCACTCTGTGTTACCTTTAGATGCTAACGGCAATTCTCTTGTAATGAATATACACAAACCTTTATCTTAAGACCCTTGAGGAACATGCTCCACTCGCCATTCAAACTCTAGTTCTCCATACTCATGCTCCTTGGTGTTCAGATGTCTTTGAGATTAAGAAGAAGGAACACCATCAGCTGGAGCGCGGAGTTTAACATACTGGGCTCACAGGACGCAAGGAGGGAAGCAAAAAGGATCAAGGTTTGAATACAACTCTCTTCTTGCTAAAGCCAAGATGGAGTATCTAGCAAACCAGATTACTCAGATCTTGCTAACCGTTTTTGCAGAATTGTTTTCACAACAGATCAAGAAGCTGCGTAAGAATCTGCATGATACTACTACCGCCCAGTCTCTAAACGATGTCTAGATGATCTGTTACCAGTAACAACTTTTCCCTGTGCGGATTCAATTTTTTACTCAAGCTCATAGCATGCATTTCATCTGTGATTCTGAAGCTGAAGAAATCCAGCTCGGACACCACCATCCTCTCAAAATTATCCCCTATATCCTTTCTTGGAAAGGTGATTTTGAAAGATAGTAAATCAGGTGCAGACTAATCTCAGCGATAATGTCTTCCAGTTCCGATTCAGTAAACATACTGTCCAATTCAAAGTGCGGGACACTGCATTGTTACAGGAAAAAAATAAAAGTAGAAGCGCAGCAGAATGAAATCTTGATTGGTCTTGACAAACAAAAGAGGACGGTTAGACGAGTTGGTTGTTAGATTTCAGTGCCACTTTTGGCACTATTGACCATAAACAGTTCTTAATCCGCCTGAAGGCTATGAAATAACTGGAAAAAACATTAAGTTGGTTCTTTTCTTACCGAGATAACCGAACTCAATCTAGATCGATCAAATTTGGCTTCATCAGATCCTGTGGCGGCAGAATGTGGAGTTCCACAGGGGTCTGTTACTGGAGTATTACTCATCTTGTTCAGCCCCACTACAGGATATCATATGCCCATGGGGTTCAATTCGGTTACACGAGACAGCTCTATCGTTCTTTCCACCATTGGGATGTGATGCAGCCATAAATAATACTGAATCATCATTGCGTCATCAATCTGTATAAATCCACAAGCTGATATTTATTACAAGACGCAGAGAAATGTTTGTGCTTGTTCGTTCTCCTTTAAAGATTCACTAGTAAACTCCAGCTCCATTTCATTGGCAATTCAGTTTTTCATTCGCAAGTGGTGAAACACGGAACCTTGGTGCCCTTTAGCTCATCACTAAGAGGAAGAACAAATCATGGTTATCAATTATGGCAAGGCTGCCTGGCACGGGATAAGGAAAATTGGGGTAATTTTGACAGTACCTGATGAAAAATGCACTTGGATTGGTCCATGACTTGTTATATCGAGGCTGGATCCTGCAACTTTTTGCCGTATGGTTCCAGAAAGAAAAGTTACCCAGGTTCAGTGAGTTCAAAATGCAGCTGCTTGTTTTGGCCTTAAAATCCCGTTGTCAAAGAACATAACATATCTACCAACTACATTGGCCTCCAATAAACAGAGCTCATTAATACTGAGATGTGAACTTTTTTCTTGTCCTTCTTATTTTTATTCCTCCACTTCGGACTTGGTCGGGATAGTTGTTTTCACCAGGGTAGAGGCATCTGAACCCAGGAAAGATCAAGATTACCAATGCACTGTGGGGTACATACACAGATCCTCACAGCTGTGATTCAGATATATCCCATAGTCTTAATTATGGAAGACAACTGGGATGTCTCTCTTCTTATCTATTGGTCCAGATATGTTTGAAATCTTCCTAAGTTATTCTAATAGTTGGTAATGACGTATATCATTGATGTTTTCACATAGAAGTTCATTTATTGAATTTGTTATTGTCGTTTGATAAAAAGGAGTAATAATAGTGACGTGTCTAGAGGCCTCGACATTAGGGTGCCACTATATCAAGAGTGTTATTAAATTATTAATGTATGATATGAACTAGCACAAAATATGATAGATTTTGTTATATATAGCACTACAGAAAGAACATGAAGGATAATCAAATTTTATTAAGATACCTGATATTTCAGTTTTTGTTTGACTAATAATCTTGTTTGATGTAGACTTTTACGGCCCAAATTAGGTTATTGCTCTGTTTGTCAATCTTAATAAAAATGAAGTTCCCACATTGACATGGACAATGATGACGTTGCAACACTGGGTGGCTGTAGCTAGCCATGATTGATTACACCAAAAAAGTGTGCATGCACCTTAAGTTAGCAGATTTTGGTGAACTCCCTTATTGTAGAATATGATTACTCTTTTGGTACGGTACAGAAATCAGCATATAAAATCCACATCGTGGGTGCTTTAACAACAAAGAGTCAATGCTATGCATTGGCAATACAGTTCCGGCAAGTAAAAAACATAATTGCACATAATTAATTAAAATAATGGATAGAATTCGTGAACACAACAAGGAACTCAGTGCATATGATATGTAAAAAACTGGTTAACGAGACTAATTGTCTGCCATTGTTGTCATGTGTGGTAGCCCTTTCACGGGTTTTACCTGTTTATACTTGATGCAATAGTGTATGCTCGTATCATTAGACCGTACCATACCATAAAAGCTCTCCCGTTTGGAAAGGTCACAATCTGTTTTGTTATCAAACAAAAACTCACAAAAGCCATTCTTAAATATGTTTTGTTTATTCAGTTTGCAAAGCAAAGATTAAAACAAGCAATAGGTGGACTATTTTTAAATGTTTGTCACTTGTATTGATTACCTATTTACGGGTTTTACTTTTGCATTGCGGTTGTAACATAAAATGTATTGCACTTAGTAACCTCAAACAAATTTGTATTGATTGCCTAATTTTACAGGTTTATTTTTGCATGCATGCCTGATCAATATGCTTTGTTAGGAAAAAATGATCCATTATTCAGTCGACGAAAATGGTAAAAAAGGGAATTTGGCAGGGGGGGGGGGGGGGGGAACGACATTTTGGGAAAAAGAACGCCATTTTGGAAAATGGCACCATTTGTTTACAGAATAGTTACCCATAAATAAATTTATATTTTAGGCATTGCTCGGGCTAACAAATCATGTTTTGGTAGCCCAAAACAAAACAACGAACACATTTTTAGTCCATCAAAAGAGCTAAAATACCAGAAAATGGCAGCCAGTTTGGATAAATGGCCCGCCATTTTTGTTACACACACAAAAATCTGCGATGCCCCTATAGCCAAAAAATCCTTCTTAGAACATGCCCAAAACTGTGTGTGCCCAAATTTCATGCTTTTATCACCAAGGCACAATTCATGCACATATCTTACTTTAATACTAACATTCAAAAATATGGATTCCTTGAAATCTTTGTGGAACATTGGGTGATATTATTACTGTACTCGCCTCTCTATGTAAGCTTAAGGTGCATCGCATCGTTACAGCTGTTTTGAGAATTTTGTTTTTCTGTCGGCCAGTAGGCAGTTCCCTTGTCACGGCCCAACCCTTGATCGTATACACTCCAAAGGAATTATTTTCCGCCTTTACGCCCTTCCGTCCGATTCTTCTTAGATTTTTTTCGCACCTTTGTTCCCATGCGGAAATTGCTACTGTAGTAATATCAAATAAAACTATTCCACTCCGGGACTGGTAAAACTTATATCGCATTGCATAAATTGTTCTATATTCTAAGGGTTATAGAACTGGGACACTACAATGAGGCTAATGGTAAACTGTTTGCAGTTTTGAGTTTACCAGATGAAACGTGTGTTTCTTGTACAATTTACCGTATCAGTTTAAAAGATGTAGTCATGGTTGCGTTTTTCCTCTTTCCAATGGTAAATTGTTGTGAATGCCTAACTTTACATTCTTAAGCGAAAATTGGATGATATTCATCGCACCCCAGTCATATCATTTTATCTTAGTAATCTGGGAACTGTTTGTCATGGGTGAAATCATGAAAAATTAGATCAATTCTATGGTAAATTGTTCAAACACTTTACCGTTAAACTTATTGTAAAGTGTACATTGCACGATCCAAAATCAACAGACTTGCAAGTAGGCGAATCGTAGAATCAGAATCAAGAATAATTAAAACTATCATGGGTTCGGCCTGCTGATGCCTTCTTATTTTGTAATATTTTTTGTGTTGTAAAAGAAACCGTGAGGGAGTGGTGTGTATGTATGTGTGGTGGGTGTAGTTAAAGAGACAGGATATTTAAAGAGTAACACTTAAGCACTGATAAGGTTATAAAAACGACCTAAGAAGTTATTTGCAGGGGTATGGAGAGAACCTAAATTTAAATAGGCCAAGAGATTTTGTGTTTCTTGGTAGAACAAGAAAAATGATTTTCTTTGCAAAGATATGTTAGAACGAAAAGGATTGGCTTATCATGCCTTTCCACATTCCCTTTCCTAATATATGTAAATAATACATACGAGAAGAACATCCAGGCATATTACCTTTGAGGGTCTTCATGAGAAATGGGCAAAATTTAGATCACAAACGTAAACCCCAATTTAAAAAGAAATGCCTATATTAGGGAAGTAGTATCGAATTCTAATACTATTCACATTTTAACCTCTGGGAAGGCATCAAAGAGTGGAACTTATTTGTCAATTGATAACTTGCACTTTCATGCCAAAAAACCAGCAATAGCCAGCTAGGGTATAAGACTCTTGAATGGGTGGACAACCAACAACCTTGTGGAAAGAAAGACCTGCGAGGGTTATTAACTGAAAGTAAATCCTCATCACCACTTTGAAATGGAGGGGTTGTAGCCATAACATCCTTTAGGGTATTTATTTCATGAGTCATTTGGGATACAATTTGTGCACACTCGTTTAAGAGGACAAGTTGGAATCTATAAGGTACAGATGGGCCTCAAATAGAAATACCGTGTTGGGGCATTTATACCAACTTAGCACACATGCTATTAGCCATATATTTCAGTGGCCTCGTGTTTGAGACAAATATATAAAACTTAGCAGAGGGAGAGGTCGACCTAGTCACAACCTGTTATATTACAGCAGCAAGAATATTTTTGGTATTGTTTCCTACAACGACCTCAGTTGCATTGTCTTCATTGTAGTATATTTCTGAATTTGCCGGTGCCTCTTCGATTGTGTTCCAAGCTGTGGAAGTACAAGGGTATTTAACAGTGTGTGAATCTGAGGCAATGCGATCTTCATTGGAATGTGCTTGCATGGCGTTGTGTGTTGATCTGTCATTCACGACATTGAGAAGAAGAGAAGAAAGCGTGGCTTCCCTGCAAAACAAAGGCATAGTATGAGTTAATAGTAAATAATCCCACCGACCGCCAATGGTATGCTGCCTCTACTTGAGGTTTAATGAAAAATGTGGACTTATTCAAGTGTTAATTCAAACGGTGACTGAATTTTATCTCAGGTTGTGACTGCTACAAAAACACCTCCGTCATGATTAGCTTTAGACACCTAATTGCCAATCCATAAAACATGGTTATAATGAATATAATTTTACTCTTGCTAAAATATAGGTATATAAAGTTTCAACTTACACTCCAAACATGAGGAAGTATGGAGTAAATTTGGTTGTTGCATGTAAGGAGGTATTGTAAGTGTTGAAATGCCCATAAGGAGCCAGTTTCCTCTGGGGTGGAGTAACCTTTGCAACCATTTTGGATGAGTCCTGCGCCACCAGGGGAACTGCTCGAATTCGAGTGCCTGTTTTTTTTAAACACTAAAAATATTTTCAAATGAAGTATGCATAATTATGTGGATTATAGACACTACAATCGCAGTAACCCCATAGTCCTAGACTGTGCATATCACAACATGCAGTCCTACGACGCTAACAAAAAACCGCAAGAACCCAGGGTTCTACTCTGCAAGCACAATTTTCGGGTCCTGGACCCTATCAACAGTAACCACAAGGGTCATAGAACTCATAGTAACAGTTTTCGGGTCTGTTAGGGACGCAATATTACAGTAGCCCTGGTCTAGGACTGCAGAGCCGAGATTTTGGTCACTAGGAACGCTACATCACTTGAGCCAGGGTCCCAGACTGCAAAGCACAGTTTTTGCGTCCTAGGACGCTAACAATCTTTTTTTTTTTTGGGGTGTCTTTCTGAGTGCTATATAACCACACCCAGCTTTTTTATTTAGGAAGGAAAAAACCACACACACAAAAACTCACAAAATGACAAAAAAGCATTTGAACCAATATGATGGTACCACCTTATACGGTATAGAACATCACAAATAGGAGAAGTTAATGCACATAATATCTATATGCATAATTAGAGTTTAAAGTCAGACGCGATATTTCCCTGAGTGGCAACCCAATAGGACGCTATACATCACAGCAGCATGGTCCAGAGCTTTGCGCCATAGTACAGACTCCTCGGACGCTTTTCTTGGAGACTGTGGATTTGCGATAGTTTGTTGAGAGTCCCTCAAATACAGAGTCCGTGTCACAACACAAGTATAAATTAACTTTCGCTTCAGACTCATGTGACGTAACGGACATACATTTCTGAATTCCTTATTCAGGTCTCCGAAACCTAGAGTCATAGGACTTTCTGATATGTAAGACTCTTAACATTCCTCACACCACGACCCCGATTCAGCATTGATATGAATGATTAGTTTCCCTGGAATTGTAAGTCATTTGCAGTTTTTTGAAATGTATCTGATATTCCCAGTATTGATGCGACAGACAAATGGGCCCACTTTTAATGTCATTTGTCTCTGCAGTCCATATCAAGCACTCAACCACTTTTAGATCATTGCAAATTTCCATATCTAATACGTTAATGTATAATAGGGCCTTCCTGTGTGGTGGTGAGGTCCTCAAGATCTTGTGCTGGTGCCGTTGTGTTCCCCCTTTCCCTCTCCCAACTAGAAAAATTTAATTCTGATTGCCATCCCATGTGGTGGGCACTTGCTGTCAACTGCTGCCATCAGTGACTTACACTTCAACACCTTCTTTCTCTCTACTACACAACCACTTGTTGCAGGTTTGGAACCTCTAGTCCACAAGCTTTTGCTTGTTTATGCTTTTGCAACACGACTGTGGCTATTGTTGTTATTTGTAAAGACAAAGAAACAAGAGAAAAGATGGATTAACCTAAAGACAACTATCACAAATCGATCTAGTATGTAAAACACAGTCATCTATAAAGCGGCTGAGGGTTTATTCCTGAACTGAGAATTCAGCTAGTTTATAGATCAGAGTACACGCAATACTGCAAAAATGCTATAACATGCCCAACACACACCAAAAGAGCTAACATTCAAAAGCGGCACATCATGAGGTTGATCATGGCATATCATCGACAAACTTACACAATGCAATAAAAATTGTGTGATATATAAGACAAATGTTGCTCCTCTCCTATAAGACTCAAACCAGGGACTCAACCAGGCTCTAACAGGAAGACACGTAAACTTTCCCCTCCCCCCGCGTAAACTGCTCGACTCTAGTCTTAAACGCATAACCATGGATAAATGTAGCAAAAATAATTAGTAAATCTTAAGTTTTACACAATGAACCATTGATTGAATCACATATTGTCTAAGGGTGTCAGAGTAAATATGGGACATTAAATCACAATTATTAAAAAAAAACCCCGATTGATTACAAACTTATATTGCATAATAATCGCAACAGCAAAAGTAATTGCTTTCATCATGGCAATGTATTGCTAACGGTCCTGGCTTATGTTTGCTAAAAATCTGAAATGAATCTGGCAATAAAATGAAAACATAACATCAGATGCTTTGTGTAATTCATAATATTATGCTATACTCATAGAGTCACTGATCGCTACTTCATTTACTTTGCTAATGACAAAGGATTAAACTTTTTTGAAATATTCCTGAATTGTGGGATTGATACATCTCTAAGACAGGGATTTTAAAGATGTTGATTTAGTGATTTTTACTAGTTTTAATACAAAACAGTTGGCCATTCAACGTACACAGGCAAAAAAGTATTATACGGGCACTTCATTCTAGCAAACAAATAAGGGGAAAATAAGATAAAAAAATCATCAAAACAATAAAAAAAGAATATGGTATTTGTGAGTTAATACTAATTTTGAGAATGTATAGAGAATAATAATAATAAAAACTACCACATGCACACCACTATGTAACTGACCAGTGTCCCCCATTTTAACCTCTTTTTTTTACATGATCCGTAAAATTTTACAGTCTGTTTGTAAATATACAGTCAAAACCATTGAAAGTTGTATTTTTAATTGATTTTTTCTTATTTTAACTGTTTTTTCTAGTCAAAATTTAGATATTGTAGGCCTATTCATATTAATGGCTGATTGATGGTTATTGACTTCTTTTCAAATTAATAAGTGACATAAGTCCTACAGTACTGTTTTAGTGTTTTTTCATAATACGCCTGAAAATTTACTAAAAACAGATTTTGCTGTTTTTTTTCAAATTACTGGCAATAATTTCATTATTTGGCCATGATTATACAGGTAATGGCTCTTTTTACATAGGACCGTAAGCTAACAAACATCCCAAAGGACGGGGTATTATAATGGTTCAAATGGAAACACCAGGAGAGAGAATTCTAATCATCATTGCAGCCAATTCTGGGATGCATTGTGATGATTCAGTGTGCCACCAGCATTCAACAGTTGCCCTTGACCTAGCAACCAAAGGGAAAGTCGGCTGGCACTGATTGGTGTACTTGTCACAGTGTGTAGGTTCAATGAAAGATTCACTGCAATTGACACATCCCAGATTTGGTTGCATATGTTACAGAAAGGTTAACTTACAAAAGCTTGAAACAACAAATCTGACTTGTTTTCAAAATTCAATTGTCATTTTGGTCCAATTCTGGTGACACATTCTGTCAATTAACATGCCCAAGTAAATTATAAATTAAAATAAATATAAACTTGGACAACTTTAAAACATATCATCAACATGCATTGGATATGCAGTTGAAAGACATTCAACATCAATATGTTGTCCTTAAAAGCCTGCATAATCAGATAATTATACATAATACGAAACATCAATCCGAGCTTGGAATAATTGAGATGCTTACTGTACTTTACATGATTTGCTTGAAAGCATTACTTGGTATTATTAGTTGATCTTATTACTTAAAAATCTAACTTGCGAAGGTTACTTCAATTGAACCAGACACGGTGTATATAAAAGCAAAACTAACTTTTTCTTAATGAGATTTTCTTTGTCAGGAAAACTTTACTTGGTTTCTTTTGTCATGTGGTGTTCTGAAAAGAACTTTTGGGTTTTCTGTTTGATTGTAACTTGAAGTCATGACTGTCGTGGGTATCCTACATGCCATCAAGATTGTGCATGAGCTTGTGCATGAGCTTGACATGTCTTGTTCTGTCTGCTGTGCTCTGGAATGTCTTTTTGTAGCCTTGACTCCTTCCAATCAAGTTACCATTCCTGATCAAGATCTGTGCTCAGTTCAAGTGAACTTGACAATGCCGCCTTTGCCATGTCGTACCAGGTTTTGTAGTTGGATATCTTTGGTGGAAAAAGCTGTCCTCTGCAGTGGTTTCTAATGAATTCCATCAGCATCTTAGCTTGAACTGGTAGATGAGCAGTAGCTACAGCCAGGATGTGTGCATTTCATGAACTCTAGCTGATATTGGCACTGGATGGCCTGTCTTTTCAGAAACTGGGTTTCCTTTAATGCATTTTTTCAGGTCTTCATTGGCTTGTATGTTGGTGATCCTTGCATTTGTAATCACGTCCAAAAAATCTGTGTAGCTATACATGTGCGTTGCCATGGCTGGAATAGCTACGACATCCACAGGGAAGGAGTCATAGGCACCCTTGAAGACATCACTTGACACCGGCACAAACGTTGCAAAAAAATTGTGCCTCTTTTTCTCGTCGGTCATCTTGTGAGAGGGTGGTCTGTCATTCAGGAGTCCTGTTTTCCCCTAGAAGTGTTGCGGGTAGAAGTCCACAAAGCCAAAGTGTTGTCGGAGACCAACTGTGTTCGATCATTCTGTGCTTCGAATCTCCAGGACAATATGCCATCACACACAAGTAATCCAAGTTCAGATTGTGCCAAAGTCTGACTAGAGTCATCATCATCATTTTCAAACTGTTTTCTTCCAGTCCCAACCATTGTCAGTCATAATGGTTAACAAACTTGTTGCCATGAAGTATGATAGTCAACGGTCCAGTTCTTGGGTAGTTGTAGTGCACTCTGCCAAGACAATCATGTCTGAATTTAGAAGATGATGGGCAATTTGGATGTGGGTCCTTGTTTTGGTAGACTGGCATGGTTCTTGGTCGGACTGGACTTGCAGTTCAAGTTCTTCGTTTGGAAGTTACAAATCTTTGCCTTTTTTGACTTGCCTGCATGTAGCCGTTTTATTAGCTTGTAACCACTTGAGTAGTTGTGGTAGTTATTCGATAATTCCGTCTCCTTGATCGTGTATGTCTTGCACAGTGCCTTTCACCTAGTCCACGCCCTGTCTCAAAAAAAGTGGGACAAACAAAAAACCGGATTTTTCCTCAAGGTTAAAAATCCCACATCGTAAAGTCGTTTGGTACATCATATTAAAGAAAAACCAGCCTTTCTAATACTTTTTGTTTCATCTCATTTACGATATAACTCCAGTTTACTGTGGTTTTTCTTGTCTTGAGTGTCCATGCAATGCAAAGGTCCTACCGACACGTTGAATACTCTGCTTCCAAATACCCCACAAAAAAAAAAAACCCCCCCCCCCCCCCTCATTTTTTACTGACTTCACCACTTAGTTACTGCCAAAGATAGTGCACGATTTTAAGCCACACTTTTGATTTGGATGTTTATTTGGTACCTTATGGTTCCTTCTGGCCTGATTTTACAGATACCAAACTTTGTAATAAATAAAAAAAATAAAAAAAATAAAAAAAATAAATAGTTTGTAATTTGTTTACATTTAATAATTAACGAAATAAAGAAGAACACTTTTACTTCTGATTTTTGTCGGTCACCTTTGGACTATTCCTATGCTTGCCGCAGCTTTACATTTGAATGTTGAGCATAGAATAGACAAACTTGTCCGCATACTTGATAGCAGATTGGCTTACACTTTGGTTGGCCATTCAACTGTGCGGCAGTCGCCCTTTACCCTTACAGCATAATGTTATCAGCTCCATAGCCCTTCATTTCCACAACTGATGTTTGGGTCAGAGCCTTTCGGGCGAGGTTATTACCCTACCATCGGTCTATAGCACTTCTTCTTTTTTACCTTGCAAGATGCTGGAAACTGAAGCCTTTTGTTAAAAAAAAATCACTTTTATCATGACTACTTCTTTAATGATCTTGTCTAGTATGTCTGCCTGGAAGAGCGTGTAATATTTGCAGGAATATCCACCCTGCCAGGTACACAGATGCTTGGTGGACATTGCATGGTGTTTCTGTTCATACCGAATGGTCTGTTACTGTACCACACTTCCTGGGTTGTTTTGTGGCTGGATGCAAAACAGCATGTCTTTGCTACTCTCAGCTTGGAAGGTCTGAAAATAAAATACGAAAATGTAAAGTTAAAAGAGTTTTGTGTCTGAAAGAAATGATTATCACAATAACATGTACCCTGTAAAAGCAAAATCCCAACTTTAAAAATCTTTTCATTCAAATGTCTCAGGTTAGGATTTAAAAAAAAAATCAAGTACATATCATTGAATGTGTTGCCTTTTTGATGACTATATTTATATGTGGAATTATTTACGCATGTAAGATTTCTAGGGATAAAATTATACCAAATGAAAAATATTGCCATTAAAAGATTAAGATATTATTCCTCCAAGAGGGAAACAAAGCCTGTTTTTCTGGATGATGATGTTTGCAAATAACAGACCCACTTGGGGCTTAGATATAGTGCCTCTATCTCAGCCCCCGTTGATTGTTTTAGTGGAAGCTGTTTTGTTTGATATCTGACAACCTCTTTCCTTCTGATCCAAGGAAACCTGGTCATATGAAGATTTGAAGAGTATCCTTCGAGTTACAAAGTTTAGGCCTGCTAAGAAGATTACGGTTACAGTTGCCTTGGATTGGCTCGACCAAAGATCTTTTTCGCCACAGCATGTACATCTTCCTGATCAACTCCCAAAACATCTCTTGTTTTGATTGTTTATTGACTCCTCGATTGCTTTTCTATTCATCTCTGCAATCCAGAGTCATTTTAATTGTTGGAATTGAACACTCCAACAGAGTCTTTTCATGTCCAGATATTTTTGCAGACTTTTCGCTATCTTCATAATTGGTCTTCCGCGGTACCACTGACATCAGTTTTTTTGAGCTTCATAGATTTACACAGGCAGATATTCAATTCATTTTTGGTCATCCTTTCACGTTTGGGACCGGTTTCAGCCCTTTTGTCACAATTCTTAAAATAATATGGCAGCTGCCCCTTTTTGCTTTATTTGAGGAAAGATGTTTTGACTGTGTTATCTATTTCCCTACAAAGCTTTATTATAATCACCATCACAATTGCGTTTTCTGAAATGGGCGTCCCAAATAAATAATCAAAAACCCCCCCTCTAAGCTTAATCCTCTTCGTGGGATATTTTTGATAGAAACTTTACATCAGTGCAACAGATCAGAATTTTCCCAAAAAAAAAAAAAAAAAAAACTTTTTTAGGGACACCTGTACTTTTAAATCTCTCTTGTTGCCACCTTTAAGGCTGGTGCTAGACAAAGATTACTGGTTAAATTGTACTTTGATCCAATCATTTGAAAATTACATACCTTAATCTGTCTTGATCCAATCATTTTGAAAGTACACCACATTTTTTTTTCTAACCCCATAAGGATTCAAAAAAAAAAGTATAGTTGTACTATCTACACTTAACGTCTGAGAGTTACAGGTTAACAGCAAAAATCAATATAAAGGGTCCATTTCAGTTGCACAGGGGTAAAATTCTAAAGTTGCTTTCTGATTTTGATAAAATGTGCAATTGTTGGTGGAACTCATAGGATAACAGGAGGAATAGTTTTGACAGTCTTACTGTTTTATGATCATTGTGATCAGTGGTGGGAGCCAAATTTAGTTGGCCTTCTATCTTGGTGGTACAGTTTGGCATTGTTTAAATGAATCCCTCCCACTCCATCTGACATTTCTCAATTAACTCATTCCAACTGTTCAAAATGTGTTTGCATTAAAATTATCCCCTTCGGAGTATCCCTTCCTCTAATCCACCAGAAATTCAGTGAACCAGGTGACCAGTGGCGTAGCCCAGCTTTTTTTTTCAGTGGGCAACATATTTAAATTTGGTATATAGTATATGGCCTATGTAATCACTAATTTTTCAGGGGGGTCAAGATTCCCATTGGGGTTAGCTGCCCCCTGCCCCCCGGCTACTCCACTGCAGGTGACCACCGCACTCTTTCTCTGCCCCACCCTTTTTGAATAACTTAACACCATATTAAAACACTTTTGAAGAGCAGATGCCTTGAACTTCTCACTCTCAATAAAATACAGGTCTCCAAGCCTCTGGCGTTGCTGAATTTTGTGCAAACCCGAGGTTGTCAACCTGAAAATGATTGTCTAATAAGAAAGTTTTTCCATGCAAGGCAATTACAAATTAAAATTTAAACTTATCTCTTCCTAGATATTTCTATATCATCAATATTTAGTCAAAGATCATTTTGATGTGTTTTGGTGGTAATAAAATGGAGTGCAAAGATTCCATTTTTTTTATTTTTTTTATTTTTTTTATTTTTGGCCGCCAGCTATAGCTGGAGGACCACTTATCAATCTGTTGTGCGTGTGCTGTGTGTGGGTGTTTGTGTGTGTATCATAAATGTTTCAGTTTTTTTTAAATTGACCTCAATTGACACGTTGAGTTCATTGGAACCAACTTGGTGTCATAGGTTTGCACCACAGATCCTCATAGGTTTTATGAGTCAAAGGTCAGTGCCACACGGTTCAAAGTCAGTGAGTTCAACATGAAAAATAGGCTAAAATGTAAATTGACCTCAATGAAAGTTGAAGTTTTCATTGGAAACCAAACTGTTGTCATAGGTGCACCAAGGGATCCTCAATATGTGATGAGGTCAAAGCTCATATGCCAAGGTCAAAGGTCATGGAGCGGCCCACGCTTATATTCTTGAATATAGCGAGCGCAACTGAGAACCGCGAAATTTTAGTTAAATCTGTATCCTAATGCACCGGGGTTCAAAGATTCCATTGATATATTAAAGGTGGCTTGTTCCAATTTATATATTTCATGACTTCTATTCTACTATGATATCTTGCATGGCATACATTTGGCCATCAATTTCATGGGAAACAAACTTCCACCTTTCATGGTATGTGCAATATGCATGATATTAACTTCATATTCACTCAATCTAATAGGATGGATAACTTTAGACACTATCATCGATCTGCCTGAAATGCAAAATATTTGAAATTTGCTGGAATAGCTTTTTGTTTTTTAAAAGTGAAAGTTATAAGTTTTAAAGTTCTCATACGTTAATTTTTACACATGAATATTGACAGCAAGGAAGAAAACACATCATTCAAGATCTGAATCTCATCATTTATGTTGTGCTTAAGGTGTTCGTATCAGACATATGGCTAAAAACAATTTTCAAAATTTAAACACCATAACTAACAGGCAATGAAATGAACCTCAAGTCCCAATCAAGGATGCTTGCTGTTGTTTAATCTCCAATACTGTTTATCGTCACATGATTGTATATTAGGCACCTTATGGGCTAAAAGGAACATTAAAGGCACTATCATATTTGCTAAATCAAAATCGAAAAAAAAATCGTAAAATTATATATTTGGTATTTTTGTTAATGCATGGATTACTAACATAATCCTAAAAGTGTTGGCTTGAAATCTGTGTATCTTGATATGGTCCTTTTGTGTCTGCATTGTACCTCCAAAATAGCGCTGGTCTGGCATGGGATACCATTGATGAACCACTCGAAGTTCGGTTGTCTACCATGCATTAATCCACGGATGTATAGTCCAGTAGCTCTATCTACGTTTGCTCATCGGCTGATACAAACAATTTTTACATCGGGCTTCCCCTGTGAATATCCCAGATTATAAGTTTATGCTGTACTGTCTAAACCACAATCTGCCGTTTAGTGTAGATTTGGAGTCGTCATCACTGATGTCTATTTGCGGGGACAGTTAAAATGACATTATTCTAATTTTTCTTCATTTTTGTCACTATTTGGTGATTTGGTACTTTCTATGATAAAGTAGTTAGATGGAATTTTACATACTTATTTGATATATAAACTTAAAAATGCATTTCCAATTTTTGGGGGACGGTTGCGCATTGGACGGCTTGCGCACAAAATCCGGCTTATGAAATGGCAATGTCTGTATGATGTGGTGTGCAATGTGTGGCTGGATACAAAAAAAGTTAAACATTTTGCCATAACTTTTTTTCCAGATGAGGCTAGAGTACCCAAACTTAGAATATATTGTAGAGGGCACAAGCCCCTACTAACCATTTAATTACCCCACCCCTTGCCCCTACCCCCACTTCCACCACGCATTGTGGTTTATTTTGAGAATTATCAACCAATACATACACTAACATTTGTCCTATTTGAATACATATAGGGACTGACAGTGTACAGATAAGTAGTTACAATTTGGTCCATACAACACACATAAATATTTGTGTAGTTTGCTTTAGATGATATGGATGGCCATCTGAATAGGAGGTATGCCATAATGACATTCTTGATTTTGCAAAGGGAAAGAGGTTATTATATATCATTAATAACGCAAGCCATCCAAAGTGCATATCTGTTTGTATCTGCCTTTTTTCATTTTACTAAAACAACCATTGCTGCAAAGTTGGGACAACTATATGGAAACACATGTTCCTACTACCAGTGTTATTCATTCACTTCCCCAAAGTTACTCATACCATATAAAATATACGAAATCTGTCCATACCGCCATTGGCAGTTTACCAATTATTTATTCTCTTGCATTATCGCTGCATAGTTAGTTATACCAAAGTTTTAAATCCGGTTTTGTCCCCGTTAACGAGGGTGGCCGGATACACCTCACTCAGCAATACTGCTGTGTGAGGATTTATTGGAGCAAAAGATAATTGACCGGATGCCCTTCCTGACGTCAATCCACAGTTTTCGGCGGTGGGCCTAGCCTTTGGGCAACCACGCCCATCACGCGAGGCAGCATGTGCTGGATGGCCGCCATTAGCTCTCCAGAGCTGATGCCCTTGTAGGTAGATCTTCTTTTTCATTCTACCAGGGTAACCAGCTACCCTCCTCATCAGAAATCCGATGGGGGTGACGGTTTAGCCGCCGACAACTCGGCCCTGGGACAGGTAGTACTGGTTACCAGGATACCAGTAGCAGGCCCTCAAAGGAAACCTGACCTGACAAATAACCCCTTTAATAAATGCAAATAAACAACTGGCAGGTACAATTGTAAACTTTGACCTACATTTACTGTGTGAAACAAGGTTCCATCCTGCCATGGACTAGGTAATCTGTAATGTTTGCTACAATTTCATCTTTTTTGGGAATGTAATTGGACATCCCCAAAATCCACCCATTGACATTAGCATTTGGATGACTGAATCAGACATTGCTGTATGGAAGCATTCTTCATCAGATGCCATTTGGATCTGTTTGGATATATAAAATTACATTTTGTGTATGATGATAAATTGTTAGTTTCTTTAAAGGGATTAGCAGCGATTTGCTAATCCGAAACATCGAAAAAAATCATCAAAAATTTATATTTTTATATTTTTGTTACTGGCATGGATATGCGAACATAACCTGCAAGTGGTTGGCTTGAAATTGTGTATTAAAGACAAGGCAGTACTTTTTATCCGATTCTGTAATTTCTATACGTACGTATCAAAATTCTGACTTGAGATTGAAAAAGCCTTTCCCGGTGATATCACAGATTTTCAGCGTGATATTGTGCACCATGATCAATGCAGTTTGAACTCAACACAAAACATTATTGATCTTTGTTTATTCTGTATACTGGTGTAAACCACAATCATCTGTTTTTAGTTTAGATTTTTGAGACGTCGTCGCTGTATGTCTATTGGCGGGAGACGGTATGACAAATTTCCTCAAATATTCATTTTTGTGTCGCCTGCCTTAAGGCAGAAAGACACATAGGGATCACTTTGTCCCCTGTAGTCTGTTGTTTGATGTCTGTTGATGTCTGTTGTTGTTGTTGTCTGTTGTGAAAAAAGGGTTAACATTTGCCTGTAATATCCACATACTTTGATGGATTTAAACCAAATTTGGGTCACAGGTGCACCATGACATCCCCCCATTTGTTGATGAGGTCAAAGGTCACATACCAAGGTCAAAGGTCATGTGAGGTCAAGTTGTAAGATAGGCTGAAAATGTAAAATTGACCTCATTTGAAAAGTTGAAGTTCAATTGGAACCAAACTTGAGTCATAGGTGCAACATGGGGTCCCTCATTTGTTGACAAGGTCAAAAGTCACATACCAAGGTCAAAGGTCATGTGAGGTCAAGTTGTAAGATAGGCTGAAAATGTAAAATTGACCTCATTTTGAAGTTGAAGTGCAATTGGAACCAAACTTGGCTTATGGAGTTTACACGCAATCCCTCATTTGTTTCTGAGGTCAATGGTCACATCAAGGTCAAAGATCATGTGAGACCTATCATTCACAAACCGCGACGGCAGGCGACACAAGCGGTCCAAGGACCGATGTATTTTTTTCATTATTTGGTGGTTTGTTTCTACATTAAAGCAGTTATATGAATGGAATTACACACCCTTATCCCTGATTTATAAGTTTAAAAAATGCATTTCCACATTTTTTCGATTCTCTCGCATTATCTCTGCTAATCCCTTTAAAGCACAAATTGGAGGTGCAATGAAATGTACATGGCCTTTATAAAGAGTAGAATAAAATCGGGCAAGGAAATAGGAAATGAAACTAACAAAACATAGATAGCATACAAATGGGTAGCGCCATACAGTCGATTTGAGTGATGGACCAACAAAAGGTAGGAAGAATATAAAGGGCCATCAATGGAAAGAAGAATAGAAACAGAAATCTCGCCAACTGTCATGTGTATATGTGATGCGACAAGCAAAATGATCTGAAGTCGGTCAGATTCAATTTTTACTTTGTTAGGGAGAGTGTAGGCTCATTTAAAAAGCGACATTTTGGCTGAAATCCCCTTGAAATTGACAATTACTTCCAAGATATGATTAGTTGAAGGGTGGCCAAAACATAGGAAAGAAAATACAATTTTCTCCTTTGTTTGTCTATTCTCAATTAATATTTTCGACTTCCGACTCATTTTGCTTGATCACATCACAGATGTGATTGTCCCTCGTCTAGAGTCGGGGGGGAGGGGAGTGCTTTTCTCTTCCTCCTTTCCCCTTTTCCCCTTTGTTCATTCTCTGCTTCCATTCTCTTTTTTCCCTTCCTCTTTCTATGTTATTTTTATTCACATTTTTTAAAAAAATTTTTTTTCGGGGGAGGGGGAGTTGCAATTTCCCCATGGCTAATCTGCTGTGAAAGAGGGAAATTCAGTGCAGTAACTGAATTTTTTGGGCCAAAAAAAAGAAGATGCCGGTAAGGTAATTATAATTTAACACGCCTCAACACAATTGTGTATACTGTATTTGGTAGTTACTTTAAATCAAACTGTAAAAGGCATAAAAAATAGTTCTAGAAATGTTATTTCTTTACCATTTTATATCGTGTAGCTCAATTTTACAGACATGTATGTTATGATTTGCTATCAATATCTATTCATCACAAACAAATACACTTTCTTTTTTACATTAGCTGACATTATCATACATGCAATGCTCTCTTATCTTTATGAATAGCCAGATATATTGTAATCGTTTAATTAGAACAGATTTCCCTATTTTAAAGAAATATTTGTCAAAAACTTAAGGTCCATGGCCCGATCACTAATAGCCTCGTCCAGAAGCCCCAGATATTTATCGAAGTGGGTCAACTTTTTGTATCAAAGAAGCTACTATTTTTCCTCATTTACCTGTGAAATCTAGAGCCAAAGGGGTGTTTGGTTTGGAATTAGGAGCAACTAATATGAATTTTACACATAACTCTATCGAGGGCTTACAAAATCACATAATTTAGCTCACGCATCAACCAGATTAAATATCTGCGCGAAACTTTAAAGATGGGGTTTTGCAGTGAAGGCCATCTATCATTATGTAAACTTCATATCTTTAAATCGGTCCTCTCCCCTTTAAAATTTTTCCTATAACATTATACATACTTATTGCTTGCTAAGTTTTACAGTAAAAGCACATTTACAATTACTTAGTATAGTTCATTACCAAGTAAATATCCATGTATCAAGTCAAGTATGACTAATTTTAGATTGGTGCCAACACAATTTAGGTCACATAGAGGGCACGAGGTGCTCCTCTGATGGACTAAAAGAGTGGGAAGGGGAAACAAAACTCCAGGCTGGAGATAAAAATGGCGAGAAGAAAAGAAACTAGAGGCACACGTGTTTTTAGCAAACACGATATTTCGCATGTGCCATGAGAACCACCTTTGCTCAGGGGACCCCAAGTTTCCCGAAGTGGTCAAAATTTGGTATCAGAAAAAGCTACTATAGTTTGTCATTTACCCTTTGAAATCATAGGGCCTAAGGATATTTTGGTTTGCATGTTATGAGTGAAATATGCCACATTTTGGTCGACCATAATAATTTTACACAGTCTCTATGGGATTATCAAAATCACGTTTTTTTTTTTGTAGCTCTAACTTAAAAACGGGTTGAATATCAGCGCAGCACGAAACTTTACGATGGGGTTTTGGGTTGAAGGCCATTCTAATTCTAATGAAGATGAAAATTTTGTTGAAGAGGAATACCCCCCCCCTTAATGAACCTTTGAAATTTTCAAAATTTCACATCCCTATATGCTCGGTACCTGGTCCCATTACTCTGCATATGAAGCAGGCTTTGAAGACCCTTCACCAAAGTTGTGGTCCAGCATGGGGTTAAAGTCATTAAGGGGGCACTTCCGGATTTAAAGAGACCCTGGCAAGTTGAAAAATAGTGTGCCCTCAGATTTTTCAAAATCGATATTTTTTGCATGTTTGTAAGCTTTCTATATCCCTCCCGGAATGAACTAAGACAAAAATCAGCGTCCTTATGGGTAAACCGAACAATTTTAATAATTAATTGTTGCCGCGACATTAATTCGCAGCAGACAACAGAAAAATGGTATTTAACACAAGAAAACGCACGCCGTAGGCCATGTTCCCAGGGGGCATGTTGCACCCTGTTTGACCAGTGTGTGACTTTGTGGTTTTAATCAATGGTATGAGTCACTATGATAGTCTGTAAAAAACTAACACATTTGTTGATTAAGTTATGGAAAACTTAAAGTTACCCTACAAATTAACCTGGATGTCTTTAACCTCTTATGAACGTCCCTATCTGTTTTTGAGTAGGTTATTTTTATGTGAAAATGTAATTTATATTCCTTCCAATGGCCTAGACTATCATATGAGAGCAAATTGAAGAAGTTCACTATTTTTGAAAATGTGCAGTGCCGCTTTAATGGTGAAAAAAAATTGTCATGATTTGCACTTGTTTGGCATTCAGACATTGCATGCTCTTTTGTTGGAAATTTAGTATTTCTGTTTATAATCATGTACTGGGTGAATTTTAAAATTACTTAATTCAAGTAGAGATCGTGGACAATGGTGTTATGGTGCTTGAGATGAGTTGCTTGACCATGCCACCATTCCATTGGTCATGCATACAGGTGCCAATTTAATGGTCAGTGTGAAATCGGTTTCTGCTGAATGCATTAACGTTAACTTTGGTGGTGCATAATGTCAGAATTTTGGCATCTGTGAAGTTGAGTCCTTCACAGGTTTCTGGAAGAATACTAATGTCACCTTTTAAATAAATTGTATCATATTAAAGGCTGACTCAGAGTTTTACCAATGAGAGCGCACTCGCATTTTTCAAACAATCTTGTCCATATACTATGACTGTGTGAAATAACTAAGAGCTCAAATCTGAAGTCCTTCATATAGAAAATCACAACTTTGTTATAACTTCTGGATCCGGAATTTTTGTATACACAGTATCCTATGGTACGCAATACTGTGCTTTAATGTTTAGTAGCATGAAAACAAAAAATCGATTCATCTCTAACTTTGGAATTAAGCATTTAGTGCTATCTTTAGTTCTAGATGATTATTTTAATTACTACAACACACAAAAAATATATTTTTCGAAATCTGTGAGTCACGCTTAATTGTGATAAATTAGACAGAAAAATTGTTTGGTAGGAAGGAAAGTCCTGTAAAAGAGGACAACTTTGTATTTTTGCAGAGTTAAACTACATGGTGGTAAAGGATTGACCTGGAGTCTTCAAGTGTGTTCCGAGCTTATGTTTCACATGTGCATGATAAACAGAGTTTTGGGATGGTGTTCCATTTGACCTTTAAATATTAATTATTACCTAAACTTTTGTGAATGTGTGACTTTGGAAATATCATTATAGCAGGCCAAATGTTTCATAAATTATTTATTTGAATGCACTATTGAGGTCCAAACTCATTTGTATGGCCGGCCATAGTTTCATTAATGATATGCACTGTTAAATGGAGTGAACTGTGGAGATGACCTAAAAGTTATCTTGGAATGATGCAGTTGGATCACGGGTAACGGGATTAGCAGCGATGTGCTAATCGGAAACATCGAAAAAAAACATAAAATCATATTTATATTTTTGTACTGGAAGTAATGCGAACAAACATCTCAAGTTGGTTGGCTTGAAATCTGTGTATTAAAGACAAGGCCAAGTACTTTTTATCTGATCTGTAAATTCTATACGTGCGTATCAAACTTCCGACTTGAGATGGAAAAATGAAAAAAAGCCGTTTCCCGGTGAATATATAGATTCAGCGTGATATTGTGCACCATAATCAAAATCACCAGTTGACCTCAAAACACAACCATATGACTTGTTTATTTTGTAACTGGTGTAACCATAATCAGCTGTGTAGTGCAGATTTTTGGAGATGCCGTCGCTTATTGTCTATTTGTGGGAGCCCGGTTTTATGAAAAAGTTTCCTCAAATACTTTTTTAACAATATTTGGGTGTTTGTTTCTAACTTAAAGCAGTTATATGGAATTGTACACACTTATCCCTGATTTATAAGTTTTAAAAGTGCATTTCCACATTTTTCGATTCTATCGCATTATCGCTGCTAATTCCCTTTAATAAAACAATGAGCATTTTAGAAAGTGGAAATTAATTTTGTTTCTTGCTGGCTGACTTTGTTATTTTGTAACACGCGATTGAACATAAGAGAGGGTGGGCGTTGCAGAAAAGGTGATCTGGGGTGTAACTTGATTCCAATCTTGGAACTAGACTCTCAGTACCAAAGTTGTGTGCGATTTGATCGGTGATTACTAAGTCTAATTTTTCCAAACAAGGCTTTTGCTGGGCACTAGCCGCGTCCAACAAGTTCAGAAGTTACTTTATGGTACTATGGATTCTTTACTCAGAACACTTTTTTATAATTGATAAAATTAATGTTATTTCATACACTTTGTCGGAATCAGATTAACTTTCGTACTTATCCATGGCCCATCATCTGAATGTACAAAGAATTTCGTCTTTGGTATATAATTTCACTTTTAGCTCGTATATTCTATCTAATGTGCGGTTATGTATAGCCAAAGACTAAAAGCTAGGCCTGTAACATAATGAAAATTATATATAATGTGGAACAAGATTAAGAAAATCAAAGAAATAAATAAAAAATAAGATATAACTAGAAAGAAAACTTAAGAAAAATGAGGATTAATGAAACCTGGGATTGTTAATTGTTTTGCTTTGTTTTATTTAAAAAAAGTTCAACCCAAGTTAATTCTGAGGAATGTTGTTTATGCTTAAATAACTAAATTTTCGAATCGATAACATTTAAAAAAAAAATTACATTTTTCGAATGCAGTGGAAAAAAACCTTTTGAAACTCGAAAAAATGAGCTTTTCATTTCCATTTATATGAAATGTTTTCAGTTAAAATTTTAATTCTGAATGCGAACTTAAACCATAGTTCTGATAAACTGTTTGCCATTTGAAAAAATCAAGTTTAGAAAAATCTGAAAAAAATATGCGAAAGTTTGGAAAAAAAAAAATATGTGTGTGAAATTTCTCCAAGTTGTAAAAATTTCATAAAAAAGGTGCCGAGCAACTTAATTTTTGTGGATGGCAAATTTTCTGTCATTTCTTTTTCCCATTATGTATGGCTATATGACAATCTGTTTCATACACTTTGTGCCCTTTTCTAGCTGAAATCTCATACAATCTGGGATTGCATGGTACCACTTGAAAGTAGAGCTATCAGACTCAAAATTTGCCTGACCAGTGATAGCTGTATCCTTGACCCGTTCTGTGCTGTGTGGGGTATGGCAGATCTTGCCCATACAGGCCAAAAACCTTCCAAATTCTGTTTATTGATGTGCTCCCCTAGGTTTGTCAGCCTGGAAGTTGGCCACGCTCTGCTTTCACTTCGTCCTTCAAAATCATAGCCACGTCGCACGGTTGCAGCATGGGTTGACGATGTGGTAGGCAATATAAAATGATGCCGTTGTGTGCAGAATGCTGGCTGTTTTGACGTTGATATGGGCAGTATGGCCATCAATCAGTAGAAAGGACGGGCTCTTGATAGACTGGCCTTCGATGTACTGGTGAAAATGGTTGGCCCATCCATTCATAAAAAATCTCTGTCCATCACTGGGTGACTTCCCAGGCAAGTACTCCTCTGGGGTGCCATCCGTGTGTGTCATAAGAGGGCGTGGTTCCAGGTAAATGGATGAGCGGCAGAACCTAATATGCCCTTCTGCCGAGATTGCTGTCTAGCTGTATTTGCGTCTTATCCTGACTCTTCAATGATAGACGTTTTTCACCCATCGTTTAAGTAACAAATCATTTCACACTTCCCTGTTAATTGCCAAATCCAGCTTCATTCACGTTGAAGATGTGTGTGGGTTCATCCATCAGCTTATGTCCACCGTTCATGTAAGCGTTAAAGTCTTCAAATCCTTTGGGCAAGTGGTTTTATTCTTTCGGCAGGAGAAGTTTGCACCGACTGGAGTGCAGAAGACAACTTAAGTGTTTAATAAGCTTGATAAAGTAGTGTGATTTTGAGTACCTGGAGAAAAATATTATATTCTGAAGTTGGACTAATTACACCTTTTGATGCTTAGATCGCAATCCAATGGCATGCTAAGTGGTAAAAAATTTTTCAATAAATTAAATGCATCCCAGTTACACTTTGATTTGAGTAGATACAAGAATATTTCTTTTAGTGTCTGAGCCTGTGAGCAACATGCCCCATCATTGTGGCCTACCTGTTAGCTAGGTCAAAACAAAAAATCACAATTTGAATCATAACTAGGCTCAATGTTAAACTTCTACCTCAAAATGACCACTAGAATCTCTAAATTTTCATGAACTACTCCTTCCCCCCCAACTATCGATAACCAAGTGAAAATTTGGTGTTCATTTGTGTCGCTGAACGAATTTTCATGCGGCACATACTAGCCAAATTTCTGTGTGTGTCCGTATGTATGTCTGTATGACCGCCGCATGTTCGGTTAACCTTTTTTTAAAATGGCGCCGTATGCTACCGCTATGCCCGATTTCCTCCAACTTGATAGGATGATAAGTGAGGTGCGCAATATTATGGGTAGCTTGGCTGCATTATTTGCATCTTCATGAATTTTAATTATCTTCTTTGCATATTTTTTTTCAGACATTTGCGGTTAACCTTTTTTGAACTGCTCTGCTGGCTAACGCTAAGCCCATTTCTTCATATTCAATGTTTTGGGGGATCAAGTGATGGGAAAATTATCCGGATCCAAAACATGGATAAGATAACATTGTATGATTTGCCCCCAATAAGGCCGACTCATA
>JAMKCH010003560.1:0-36253 GCA_023653785.1 Ophioderma brevispina | reverse complement strand
GTGTTTGCTGATGACCGTGAGGCCAATCCTTCTCAATATTCTAGATCTGCATGACTTGAAACACCTAGTTGTTGGCCCAAACTCACATCCGGGACCAACTCTAGATCTCTATACTTGGAAGCAATTTTGTGAGCCATAGTTCAACTTACAGTCACTTTCCGTCTGACCACTACGCTGTCCAGTGATTCTCAATTCAACGACCTGACCTTGCATTAAAGCCATGCAGACTCGGAAAATTCGCAACATAAAAAGAGACCTCATTCGCGCTGATATACGAGCTGCACTTCCTTTGGTTGCCGTCTGAGGCTGAGCGTGATTCTCTAGTTAATGAATATAATAACATCTTATCTAAGACATTGATGAACATGCTCCACTAGTAAACCGATCTGTAGTTCTGCGTCCATGCACCTTGGGACACAGATGTTCTTCGTGCTGCGAAGAAGGAGGGCCTTCGCCTGACGCAGAGTTTTCACAGACTGGCTCACAGTATTTAAGAGGCTTACAAAGATCATTCTCTAAATACAACTCTCTGCTTTCTAAAGCCAAGACAGCTTATATAGCAACCAGATTACTACCTGTGAGCAACGGGACCTTTTCCGGAGGCAGTTAGTTAACTTCTCCCAGAGTGGAACAACCGCTACCAACCCATGAAGTCCATAAGATCTTGCTGACAGTTTTTGCAGAATTGTTTTATGAGAATATCAAGAAGCTGCGTAACAGCCTACATGAACTAACTACTGCCTCTATTTCCGTTGAACTAACAGAGTCATGCCAAGCACCTTCAGCTACTTTTCTACAGTGTCTGAAGAGGAAGTCCTTGAAATCCATCAATTCAGCATCGATCAAGTCCTACACCTTAGACCCTTTACCACTGGTCTCTAAAACTATGTCTAGATGATCTGTTACCAGTCACAAGGAGTGGCCAACGATCCTTGTCTCGGGCGTATTTCCCCAGCTCTCAAGCATGCATCTGTCTTCCGTTGCTGAAGAATCGGCTTGGACACCAACTCCTCTCAACTTATCGCCCTATATCTAATCTGTCCCTTTCCGGAAAGGTAGTGAAAGAGTATCGGTGAATCAGTTTTGCAGACTTACCTCGTCGATAATGATCTCCATGCTCCGATCAGTCGGCATACCGGCAATATCACAGTATGAAGACTGCTCTTTCATCACGGGTGCAGAATGACATCTTGACTGCTCGTGACAAACAAAAAGAAGCTGTACACTGTGACTGGACCTTCACGCCGCCTTGGGCACCATAGACCACAAACAGCTCTAACTGTCTACTGAACGGTAGGGATACTGGAAAACATTAAATGGTTCTCGTCATAACCTAGATGGCCGAACTCATCTATATCAGTCAGAGTGCTTCGTCAGATCCTTTGGCGGTAGATTGTGGAGTCTCACAGGGCTCAGTTACTGGACCGCGGACTTCATCGGTTCAGTGCCCAACTACGGATCTCTCACTGCCCACGGTATTCAATTGTTGTTTACCGGCTGATGACACCCAGCTCGAGCCTGACTTTCCACCCTCGGATCGTGAAGCCGCCATAAAAAAGATTGAACATTCATTGCAGAATCATCAGATCCTGGTGTAATCCACAAGCTGATATTAAATGACAAGAAACGCATTAGTTGTACTTTCTCTCTCATTTTAGCAGATCGTCTAGCAACTCTCAGCCAACTATGATCATTGGCAATTCTGTGTATACATCCGTCAGCTGAAAGCACGGAACCTTGGTGCCATATCTTAGACTCATCACTAGAATGATCAATCAGTTTACAGCTTCTGAAACTGCTTTCTCTCATAAGGAAAATGGTCAGTTTCCGACAGTACCTGTGAAAAATCTACCAATCAGATTGTCCACCCTTTGTTACTCTAGCTGGATTCCTGCATCCTTGCTTTATGCCTCCAGAAGGAGAATTGACCAAGGTTCAGCGAGTTCAAAATGCAGCTGCCCCTCTTGTCCTTAAAATCCGTCGACGAGTACATATCACCCACTTTCTACCAACTACTTTTGGCTTTCACTTAAACAGAGGGCGTTTTTCAGATTCTACTTCTCACCTATAAGCATCCACAGATGTCCCTGCCTATATCTCTGCGTCTCTCCAGTTCTATTCACCACCGAGAACCTTGAGATCATCTTCTTGCTCCCACTGAGTAATCATGCCAACCATCACAAAGTTCTATGGTTGGATAGATCTTTTGCTTACGCAGCATCACACTAGGGAATAAACTCCCTAACAGAATCCCGCTTAGCTCAGCCAGCAACTATTTTCAAGTCACGTCTGAATACAAATTCCTATTTACACAACATTTTGCCTCCTGATACGTATCCTTTTCTGATGCCGTCCAATCACTAATTATAATCTGTGATTTGTTTCCCTTTCTTTTTCTTATTCTCTACCGTCATCCAATCCGGTTGCCTAGGATAGTTGTTTTCATCAGTTTAGGCAGGTTAGATGCATCTGAATCCAGGAAAGATCAAGACTTAACGATGTCGCTGTGGGGTAAATACACCAGATCCTCACAGCTGACGATTCAGGTGTATCCCCATATGTTCTTAGTATGGAGGCAACTGGGTTGTCTTTCTCTTCGATCTGTTGGTCACAATATATATACAAGTTGGATTTCTACTTAAATTTAAGTTTTTTTGGAAATTGTATAATTGAGGTTATATCAGTGTTTGTTTTAAACATTAGAATTTTATCTATTTTATATTGTCGTATTGTATTTTGTATATTGCTCCTTTTCTATGTGAAGCGCCTAGCGGCCTCTGCATTAGGCGCGATATCACTATTGTTGGTTTATTATTATTATTATCTTGCGAGTGATCTGGATTTTGTTTTGCATCTAAAAGTTCCAAGATCTCTTGGGGTTGGATGTAGGAGTGGTACCAAAGCCTCAATATATTTTATTGTATTTGTAAGTTAAATTCTTTCAAGCTATTCGGCAGCTTACGAAAGATTTCCCAGTGCTGCGAAGAATCACCTTTTTCGCCACGTCTCCAGTCTGTGACCTCTATTTTGAAGGTGCCTAATATCAGCATCAATCCAACCAGGTTCAGAGAGGCCGGATTTTTAACTTCCAATGAAGTATCCAAACATAGTGAATTTGCTAAATCCGTCCAGGCCACATTTTCACATTGAGGCCTTGAAAATCATGCTGAAATCGGTTTTGCGAAGCTCAGACCTATTATGTTAAAGTTTGCCTTCTTAAAAGTGAAACACAAACAGACTAACACTTTAATCCTTTGAGCTCTGTACAAATTTAAAACTCAAGCGGTTTGTGTTATTAGGAAAGAATTCACTAGAGATGGACAAGTTTCAAAAATTTTCAGGAGCAGATGTGAAATTAAGATCAAGAATGTTATTATTTTTCTTTCTTGATGTAATTTGGTTCATCTGATGCATGAAAAATTTCATGCAGAATAACAAAAAGCTTGTTCCATCAGCGAATGTTTATGAAGTGAACTGAGTCAACAAAACCCTTGCTCTAAATAAAATAAAAAAAAATACTGTTATTCTACACAAAATGTTTCCACAAATCAAACAAAAATCAGATTCATTTCAACCTTGGTTAGGTACTACCTTTTGTTTGACAATTTTTACTTAACATGGGAAACAAAAAATCATCGATATCTCTGAGGCACCCTTTAACTCATCAAACGGCAGATTTGTTGTCGTTTTGGGGCACAACGCTATGTCCACGTTCAAATAAAGAAGCATTTTGGGTTGTGTCCCCGGGTTTGTGTGTAGCAGTCCTTTATTGAAAGATTGTTAATTAGTAAAAACGCAATGGACAATTTCGGATAACACAAACATTAGTCTTTTTGTTGAATTAGCCGAAATAGTGGCAAAAACTTAATCGATTATTATTTTGTTATTATTCTGTATAAGTTAAACACTATTGCTCATAACACAAGTCACCTGTTGGGTTGGCATACGGTTCAGTGAAGGAACTGTTTTTTTTTTTTGTTTTTTTTTTTTGTTTTTTTTTTTTTTTGTCTTCTGTATCACTTCCCAAAGCCGGTAAGTTCCTCTGAAATTAAAGCAATATTATCACATTTTTGAAGGGCGCCCCAATTTTCAAAAATTTGGAAGTTTTGACAGCGTTTGATTGGTAACTGGCTAGTAACTATACCTGTGTAATGGTTAAGCTCGAAATGTCTATGTGTCACAAAACAAGAATTTTGTACTAGAATAATATTATCGGGGATCCCCGATAATAATTCAACGGCTGCTGGAAACTGCCTTCCAATGTAAAATAGCCGGGAAATGCGCCATGTACGTGCTACGCTCACATTAGTTGTTTTTAATAGTCGGGCCAGTCAGTAGAGTTATTTTTTCTCGAGTGGCACTATTTCATCATGACGGACATAAAACTTTATCAATTTCCAGCCTGCCGGAAGTCCAGCTCTGGGGGATCCCAATTCTTAATTACAAAATCCGCTTTATTTTGTAAATACGCCATTTTTTAGCATTCTCGTTTGCAGTATAGTTCAAAGACAATTACCAACGTACTGTGAAAAATATCAAATTAGAAAAAATTGGGGGCGCTCTTCAAAAATGTGCCATCTTTGCTTTAATCGATTTTAAAGAAACCTATATACCTGGACCTGTACAGTCATAGCGGCTTACTTTCAATGCATGTATCAGGCCGGGGTCGATGAAGGTCACAATGGGTATTTTCGGTTAAGTTACGCATCCTTCGGCACGTGGCTCTGCTTGCAGGGGTCGATAAACGACTATGTTATTGCTCTATAATTGACGAACTGTCAATCACTACAGGGCGGATCAGAATCGCCGAGATAACGTGACTTACTCGGAGCTCAATGTGTGTGAAATTTCAAAGACTCGGTTCTGCGAACTCTCTTAGGGCCCCCCCACCCCACACCCTACGGACGTTATACAACCGAGTCTTTTGACAAGACTAATTGTTTTGTGAAGCCATGTAACATGAACCTGTTCATCAATATTTGTTTGAACATATGACTTGGGTGACCTGCCGACTAACTGGTCCAGGCACTGTCCAATCGATCGAAGTGTTCTTCCAGCTGTGTGAATTAACGAGTACGTGACCGCATTTACCTTGGGCCCGCCCCACATCTCGTTTAATTTGGATGCTAATCCGGGGACCAAAGATACGAACTCAACGGTGGTGCCAATGCCCCGCGACTTAGAGTCTCATTTATATATTACGCGACCGCAGCTAATTTAATGAGCTGCTTGGGTTGACCAATGCATGAATTATGCCTAGTTGGCTACAGTTTGGCAGTGTTTTCCCTTTCGTGATCTGTGAATCAAGAATTTATGCGTAGCCTCCATATATTGTTTCTAAGAACTTATCATAGGCCGAGTACTTAATAAACAATAACAATAAAATAAAGGAGACGGTGAAGGAGAACCCTCACAAATCAGAAATTGTTCCTTGTGATTTTTTCCTCGTTTTTTGTTTGTTGTCGGTTTTGTTTGTAAGAAATTTCCTTAAGAACTATCAGTGAATTGGCTAAATCATCAAATCGAAAAAATCATCAAAAAATCTATTTTTGCATGTTTACACGTCATGTAGCCCAACATACCCTGCAATGATAAGACCAGAGCACCTAATAAGGACAGAAACGAAGATTTATCTTACTGTCCGTTCGGACACTTACTACAACACAATTGAATGGAGAATCGTTCTTTGGAACACGCCGTTTTCTCCTTTCTTTCTATTCTACAGCTTGAAAAGCTAACTTATGAGAATTCTAACATACTTCAGCCTTCACTTTGAAGCTCTCCTCAATTTAAAATATTTATTCAAATCACTGATAGTGTCTTAGTGAGGATAGCGAACAGTCTGAAATAAATAGGGCCCTACAGCTCTCCATTTATCAAAGCCAGTGGTGTCCTCCAAAAACCCGCATTATTACCAGCGTTATAAGGTGTATACGAAACCTTTCTCCCTAATCCTCATTTTCAATTTTTACAGCTAGCGCATCCACCCGACTGTTTTTCCCTATGCTCTAAGTCACCATGTGACAGGTATTAAAATTGTCTGTTCAAAATTGGGGTCAGCTGTAACTTATCATACTTGTAACTTTTCCTAAAATAGGTCAATCCACATAGGGTAAAGTGGGTAATATGACCTCTGGGCATTACAGACTATTACTATACTATTTTAAATAACCAAAACAGTTGAACTCCTTCCAAATAACACAATTATTCCTCAGCATTTGCTGCTTCTTTAAAAATGAATAATTCTACTCCAATCAGATTTAACACGTCCTTACCTGTTTGGGACGGGAGGCATCTGACCCAAAGATAAAAGCCCTTTCCCCCTAACAACATTCCGTACTTTTGATGATTTTGTTTTTTTTTTTTTTTTTGCGGGGGGGGGGGTTAAAAGGTCCAAATGTAGAGCAATTTTGACTAAGAAAGCCCTTTTGGATGATGGGATGTTTAAAAAGCCCCCAAAGGCGCATTTTTAGGAGCGTTAGATCGACCTTTACCCAAAGTCCACTTTCTTCGGAAATCCTGCGTACGGCCCTGTCTAACCAACTCTCCTCAAAGTGTGCGTGCAGGAATCTCTCCCTTACTTCATAAACATTACGTTAATATTTGCAAGTTTTGTTAGAGGTAAAACATTGAGGGATAAATAGAATACTTAATCTTGAGCTAAATCATGTTTCCAATTGGTTACAAAAACCTGTCTTACTTTGAATGTTAAAAAAACTAAAACAATGCTGTTTGCTACCAAACGCAAACTAGCCACATCTAACGGGCCCTTGAAAGTCTACATCAAAAACGATCCAATAGAAAATGTCAACAGTTTTAAATACCTTGGCATATTTCTTGACCCTTCTCTTACATGGACAACTAATATTGACAACTTGGTATCAAAATTAATAAACGTATTGGGCTACTCAGGCGCATTCGTAATGTCCTTCCTCGGCAGTGGCGGATTTAAGAGTCAGCAGTGTCAGCAGCTGCTGACAGGGCCCCCCTAAAATATTGTTCTCAGGGCCCCACCAAAAAATAAAAAAATGAAAGGAAAAGGAAAACAAAATCACATCAGGATCAATACTATGCATCAAATCGCACCAATTTAAGACCAAATTCTTAAACTTTCTTCACCTCTGAGGGGGGTACAAAGTCATCCCCATCAGATACTCCCCAAGTCGCACTAAAGTGTTTGTGACTCTGAAGGGCCCCACCTTAAGCTGCTGACAGGGCCCTTTTCCTTAAATCCGCCGCTGTTCCTCGGCATACCCTTATCTTACTTGTTAAATCACTTATGGTCCCTCATTTTGATTATTGCACTGTCGTATGGGGGAAGCATTGCAAGACTAATCTAACCAGGCTGACAAACTCAAAAATGCAGCTGGCAAAAAACTTTCCTTGGCCTTCAGCTTGAGGTACCCATGTTTAATAAAATGGGTGGCTGGCGCTGCATGATCGTCATTCTTTACATATAATGTCTTGCGTCATATAAAAGTCTTTACACACAGTCCCCCATCAAACTTGTGCTTGTAAATTTTTAAGCTGATATGACTAGGGGAAGCCTAATGGGAATTTGTTCCCCGCATGCAAAAATGCACTTCCACATCAGCCAAAATCCTCTTCCACCAAATGTTTAAAACTTTCAAGATTTTTTGTATCAATACCTTGTGTGCTTTATATACCACGTGCATTTTTTTATTCCTTGGCTCGAAAAAAAAACAGGGGTTGTGAGGGTGCGTTATGTCCGTGTGTAGTTGTTTGGGTGTTTCCAGTTTGTGTCCGTGGAGAGAGGGAGAGAATTTGAGTGAGTTTGTGTGCGTGTGTTGTGTGTGTGTGTGCGCGTCGCGCGAAGGGATGTGATCACTGGAGGAGTGTGTGACGTGGTGGTGGATGAGTGAGTGAGTGAGTGAGTGAGTGAGTGAGTGAGTGATGTGAGTTTTGGGGAAAGTGGAGTGTGAGTGAGATGAAGAGTAGAATTTGAAGTGGTGGAGTATGTGTGTGTGTGGTTCGACGGTGTTTTCGTCTCTTAGGTTCCTGATTTTTAAAATCATGTGTATTGTCTTTTAAATGTATTGATGGCATCTCCACTTGTTTTTAATTATGTATGTTATTTGTATGTATGACTTTTCAGTATTATGTTTGACCCCTGCGCACCCCTGAAAAACAGTGTTAACATGAATGGTTTCCCAGGAAAAAGAAGAACTAATAAATCTATAAGAAATAATAAATAAATTTAAATTAATAAATAAATAAAAGAAACTGTCTCCAGAAGCTTTGGCAGGCTATATCCTAAATTAGGCCCCCCCCAAAAAAATGGTGGTTTGTCCTCGTCCGACGACCATGTACTGGTCCAGACCATATTGTTGTTTTATTTCATTTTTTTTTTTTACTATTTTAACCCAGAACCTAAAGTTTGGGTATAAAAGTAATTTACAAAATAAAATCACAAACGAAAATCGGACCATGTGTATTGGGTTGTTTTCAGAGTCTTGGAAAACTCAGTTCCAACATTTAGGATTTGTCATGTTTATCGATGCTGTATTGGTTTCCATGACCTTACAATGACAGAATCTATGAGTTCATTAATATGCGCACCGTATAATTGATGTTTAAGAGTAGTATATTTACTACGGTGTGGTACCATCGACGCCAAAAAAATAAATATAAAAATGAAACAAAAAAAAAATTTAAAAAATAAAAATTAAAATTAAAAAGAATTGTTTTTTTAATTTGATTTTTAAAAAAAAACTTTGGATTTTTTAAAATTTTTTTTTCGATTGTTTTAATTGTCTTTGTTTTTTTTTTTTTTTACTTTTTAGATTTTTTTTTTTTAGATGTTTTTTTTTTAGAATTTTTTATCCGCAGATTTTTTTTTTTTCTTCGTTGGAATTTTTTTTTTTTACTTCGGATTTTTTTTTGAGTCGTGGATGGGACGATAAAAAAAATTGGAAGTGAAAAATAAAAATTTTCGCATAAATGGCTGGGGATACAAAGTGCCGGGAACCAGCCACAGGGAGGAGCGTTACTGGCCGGAGAGAGTTCTCTGTTTTGTTCTGCTTTTTAGATTGCTTCGTGTTTGCAGGCATCCTACTGTCCGCATAGGAATACCCAACACAAATTGGGCCGATCTAGTTTTCCTTGAAGGAAGTTGGGCTACTGGAAGCAGATCGGGACACTACACAGGCAATTAGAACGGGTCTTTGTCGCCCTGGAGCAACAATGACAGATAAGAACCTTGCGGAAAGTGAAGCAGCCAACGTTGTAGCCTTTAAACAAGCTACAAATCTCTCTGGTGGATTCATATTTGGAGGCACGGTGTTTGGGACACGATCAGACGAACTCACACAAAATAGACGAAAAATTGGATCATTGTGATCTTTGTTGTGGATTGGGTCTTAGGATACGGGGGGCTTGGCACCCCAATAGTTTTATTGCGGGGGGGGGGGATCGAATATCCTTGAGCCCCCCCCCCCAATAATTTTAACAATTGTACCAAAACATTCAAAATTCAAAAGCTTTCCCCCGCCAGAACCTCATTGTTCAGCGCTCCGCCCTCGCGAAGGCCAGCGGGGGCCTCAATCCTGAAATTTTCCTAAGTTCTTCACGAACAAGTAAAGACTTTTTGTGAAATGTCTTGTTTGGCCACCAGTGACGTCATTGTCCCAGAACCACTGAAAAAAAGAAACGATGTATGAATGTGGCCGGGGTTAGTGTCGGTCAGGGGTGGTGTGCTCTGATGGCGCACTCCACCCCGCACTTGCAAACAAGATCATAAACTGGAATCAATAAAACAACCAGGTTTGAAGAGGAAGACCAATTTCGGGATATGACAGGATATGCCCAAAATTGAACTTGTTTATACCATACGTCCCCTTTCTTTTTTTATATTAGAGAACAAGAGATTCAAGGCTGCCAATCCTTTATTAGCCCAGAAAAATACACTTATTTCAAATTCACCAACGGACACTAAAAAAATTGGATAATTGAGAACTAATTAATAGTTAGTAACATCCATTTGTAATGTAAATCCTAAAGCACTTTAAAAATTGAGCCTCAGATAATATATCTGACAATGTATAGACCAAGCATTCTCATATTACATCTGGTGTCTATTCATGTTTTTATGGGGGGCTATCTGACAGGTTGTTAATCAACCCAGGATCTAGGAAGATGGTGAATCATGCAGCAATAGAGATTTTAACCAAAATCCCGCGATAATGATAGAGTAGTTATACTAATTTAATAGGCCTCACTGGGAAATAACTTTATTAAAGAAACCTTTTTTGTGTTGTTACGACTTCGTCCACCAAACGGTTTTCGTTAATGACAAACATCATCTTGTTTGGTATATCAGTTTGTAGCTACATGTCCTTTCTTCAAATAAAGTACAAACATAGAACGTTTTAATATGACGTCATAGTGACGATCATCAAAATGTGCGTTTATATAAGAGGAAGTAATACAATAAGAATGGTATACAATATTTTCAGTATTTGCTTATAGTGCTCATAATTAACATAAGTACCATTTTGGCCATTTTACAATAAGGTCTAAGGCAGGATGGCAACCCCCCCCCCCCCCACAAACACACACACACCAAACCTCCGACCTCTTTGACGGAACCCCTTGTGGTGACCTCATTTTTTTCGCTAAAATGAAAACACCCAAACCCGAAAAGGATGAATACAATTAAATAAAAGACTATCTAAAATACTTATAGTCTGATTCAGACTTTTCAAATGGGGGGGGGGGGGGCCGAAGGGGCGCCGATGCATTTTCTGAAGGGGGGAGGAAGGGGAGAAATGTGGGTCCTTTTACATAGACACTGTTTACAACGGTCAATTTTTGGGGGCTGAAGGGGAGGGGGCCATTGGGCAAGGGTTTTGAGCAGAGGAGAACTCGCCCATCCGCCACTGCTCATGTTATACCAAGGTCAACCCGTTCCCTGGACAAATCACTGTACTAAATTCACGGGGGTACATAACCGGAGTTAGGATCACAATAAACAGTTGTAATTATACCCGTCTAGAAAAAGGAATTTTTTTGGGGGAAAAGAAAAATCGGTTAGTAGGTGGGGGATAAAGGGTTAAAAGGAGGCGGCGCGGGTGGTACTATCTATTAACCAATCGTTTTCACACAGACTATGGAGAAATGAAGGTGAGCTTTTCAGTAAGCTAGGGGGACAAATTGTGACGTCAAAGAAGCTTCAATAAGATATTGCCGATGCCATTTCATCGCACACTCCAAAAGAAACAAGCAAAACGAGAATTTTTGTTGTTGAACAGTATAATCTAGAGAACGAATATTGAGCGAATTTAGTTATGCGAACTCGAGTAATGCACTGCATACGGAATAGCTGCAGTATAGTGCACGGCCAGGGCCATGGCTACAGCAGGCAGAACAAAACAGCGAACCAGTCCACTAACCTCTCAAGTCTTCGTCCCTCCGTGCTGTTTCCGGATTTTTAATCCCAAGCCATTTATATAGGAAATTTTATTTTACATCACATTCATTTTTTTTCACCACACGTACAAACGACGCCAAAAAAAAAATCAAACGTTAAAAAAAAAAAAAAAAATTCTAAAAAAAAATATTTAAAAAAAAATTCTTAAAAAATCTTTAAAATATTCTAAAAAAAAATTAAAAAATTCTGAAAAAAAAATTCTTAAAACAAAAATTCTGAAAAAAATTTTAAAAAAATCGAAAAAGAAACATTTTTTTTTAATTTTCATTTTTCATTTTCATTTTATGATTTTTTTTTGGCGGCGATGGTAAACCGTATATTACCGAGGGTTAAGAAAGTGTTCCATATTACATTTTAAATATAAACATTATTATTGCAATTATTCGCTGACAAAACAGTTAAAGATGATGATGAATATCTGTTAGGGGAAAAATTGATATGATTTTTATTTTGTTTTCAAAGGCTAAAAGCAGTCTGTAGTTTATCGGTTTCAACGTAACTAAAACGTTTATGAAAATGGATAGGACATCGATCAAACGAATGGAATTGAGCACAATGCATGGAATATAATCATGGATCACCGGTCGTACGTGGCGCTGTTGCCGCTACGGCATTCCCGGTCAAAAATCATACTGCATAAATAATTAGGCGACTCATCGAAAATGGTGGCGCTATTACTACGCCTGCGAATCGTCTATGGCATTTTGTACACAGTTTCACCCGCCTGGCCACTCTCAAAATGGCCGATCGTATCCACTATATATAATATCGACTATCGGTGAATATGCATTGAATTTGCAAGTAAAACAACTAGCCAAAATGCTATTAAACACCATAGGACTGTCTACTCATCAGATCCCTTGCCGATAGCCTTTATTAGGTCTTCATTTCGCTGAGTCAATTCACGGCGCACAAAATCCTCAACAAAATCTTAGTTTCGTTAGAGGTGAAAACAAACTTCAATTCAATTACGGCAGCCTTAGGTCATTCCGTTTGATTTTTTCTGGCTTATACGTGAAACGAATAGACATTCAAAAATGCACATTTTATTTCCTAACTATCAGTTACCATAAATAGGTTTATGAACTTAACACAACTTAATCAAATTGTCAGATGTCCGTGCAATGTCTTCAATTTACACAAACTTTTATCAGCTATACCTGAAGTTTGGAAAAGAAAAATATTTCACAAAATAAAATGGATTTCAATATTCCTGAAAATGTTTTTCATTTTCAAATAGGAAAAAAAAGTATTTCATATTTCACTTTTATCAACCAAACAGATATATAAACTGTTAATGGTAACCAAGGATTGTGAACCAATTTGTGTGAAATATTGGCAAAACAATTTCCGCAAGCATGTTTGCCTAACTCAATGGTACAAAATTTTCACATTCAAAATTAAAAACAGAATTGAAAATAAACATTTTCAATTTAATCTTTTGTATAACCTCATACCTTGCAAGAAAAAATTACTGAAGTGGAAACTTAGTGATTCTGAAAATTGTTTCTTTTGTAATTCTGTCGATGATTATAACCATTTTTTTTGGTAACGTGCAATAAATACTTGTATTTTGGGGAATATTTTAGAAAATGTTTACATGTAGTAACATCTAAGAACTTCAATGTATCTTTAGATAGTATAATTTATGGTTGGAATTTAGGTCAACCAAGTTATGATTTTGCAAACCTACTTTTGATGATCGCATCCTTTTCTTTTTATACCGCAAAAATTAGACATAATGAAACCACGGTATTTACACCGATTTCGTGTTTCTTTAATTTTCAAATACAAAAATTGATTCTATCTTCAAAAACTCAAACAAAGTAGTGTTGAAAAACATAGCAATGTGGGATGATTTAAAAATCCATCTTATTATAGTATAATAACACAAAAAAATTCCAGTCTCCTGCTATCACTTCAGGTAAAAATATGACGCATTTTTGTGCCAGTTTACATAGCGGGATTGGCGGCACAGCCTATGGGAATCATCAGCTCAAAATCGGCATGTACCATGTTGCCCAGAGTTGGGCGAGTTGTTTGAATCGCTGGCTATTGAATAAAAAGAGTACAAGCAGTAAAAAAACTATTTTGATTTATTACGATTACTTTAAATTGAGCTTCGAGTACAAACAATATTTAAAAATAATCTCCGACCTACCGAACCTACTGTTTTGGGAGCCTCTGTGGACAAACAAACATTTTTTTTGGCCTTACAGAGACCCGTCGTCCTCAGATGAGCTCTTCATTTCCCCTCTTTACCTTCTCTTTTTCTTCTTTTTCTTTTTAATCTCTCTCTCTCTCTCGCTCCTTCCCCTAGGCCCAGACGAGATAAAGCTGAAGCGATTGCTGTATTCGCACCCGTTAACACAAAAGGGGAAGACGAAGACGGTCCAATTTCCTGATTTTTCGATTAAAGGTTACAGATTTGGAGAAAAAAAATGTATTTGAAAATTCAATTTTCGCGCCATTTCAAAAATCCCTAGACTGCTAGAACGTTATTTATTCAAATTTAGTCTCATTCTCATGTATTTGGGGCCTACCACGCCTATCGACTCCACGAGGTCCGTGCACGAAAGTGTACATGACGTATTGACAAGATCTGGCTCATGTCGAACCACATTTTGCTCAAATTCCCTTTCTAAGACCTGATTTGCCTAATCGATCGCATGTTTTCGTGAAGTTAACGTAAAGTATTCGTTTAGGCGTATGAAAGTCGATGTTATGTTTCCCGTAACCCACCCGCGTTCTAATTTTCTGCCCACGTTTGAGATGCTGAAATCCATAAAAGTTCATTATTTCGTATTTTAAAGAAAATATCAAGGTTTCTTCTTGTGATCACATCTTGTGAATGTGATTTTAAATTAAAAAAAAAAGTTTCAAAGTAATTTTTAAATGTAGGGTGGTAGTTTGACACAATATTGTAGCTATTAGAGCATGCTGAAGGTTGGTGAAATGGCTGTTTCTTCAAAATTATGAATGATGAATAACGAAAAATGAAATAGTTGCCTCATTATGATTTACAAAAAATGTTATGGGAAACATAACATTGACTTTCATTTGCCTTATGGTGTGACTTTTTGCAGCAAACCCGTTTCGCACAGTTATGACAGAAAGATGACCGTACCATGAGCCTTTAACGCCATAGAATCTATTATACCGTGTGTCCCAAAAAAACGCAACACTTGGTGGCAGGCGCCATAAGGTTTGAACAAAAGCACGTGATTACTTATTCTCTGTTGTAAGGTAGGATAGGACTGTTAGCTAATATCCCTGAAAAGTTCATAAAGGTAGAGTTACTATTTTTTTAGATATGACCCCAGAAATCAAGTAACATGCAGGACCCATTTGACCAAATTGAGGCGCTATTAACTACAAATACGGCACTGTAGGTTTTGCGCCCAGAACCACCAATGGATGAATCTCTAAGTCCAACCACCATTTTCCCTTTTTAAAGACAGCTACTGCAACAGATATTAACATATGAATGTTTCCATTGGTAATAACAGCTAAAAAAACATGCATTTTAACACACTTAAAAGATTGAATTAGGAAAGTATGATCAATAAACTTTTCGTATTATCCAAATAAGACAGCATTGGATTAGAGCTGATCATTCATAATTTTGTGACGGCGCACAAAGAGTTATCTTAACCCAAAATTTAATGACAGAATGAATATACTGATATTGTTATTGAGTTTTGTGTTGAAAAACATAGGTCTTACTTTCATAAAGTTGAGAATGTAGCATTCTCAATAACAATAACATGTAACAACCCAATAACAATATCAGTAACAAGCAAGCTGCAGCCCAACGCATTTATCATTTTATGTAATGTGGAGTTTTTCTCTGACTTAGTCATAGTTTTATATCGTCTTGAAACATATTTTATCACCAATAAATTATTTTTTTATCATTGTCAATTAACCCTCGTCTTACCAAGGGGGGTGGGGGTGGTTACCACCCCCTAGTGAACTTCGCTACGGTGCGCTAAAATGCTAAAATCTTTCGTAAAAAGCTTCTAGGTAATCGTTCTCTCACCCTTTCCGGTCATTTCAGCGAAAAAAATGTGAAGGTAGCACCTTCACCGGGGTTAGGGTATGCCGTCAAAGTCGAAGGGTAGGGGGGGGGGGGGTTGCCACCCAAGGATATTTTATGGTGCATTTGTGAAAATATTATGCACAGTATGGCTCTATGTTTATGTAAAACTAGCCAAATGCCATCATTTAGAGCTGAAAACCGCACGAAAATCCGATATTTCTGCGATTTTTAGCGCAAAATTGGATTTTCGCCTATTTTCGGTGGAAAATGCCAATTTTGCCGACTCGCGGACTTGATGACGTAATTGTGAGCCATACTAGGTATGTTGGTACTTATTTTTGGTATCAATGAAATGAGGACCATAGCTATCCATTGGTATCAAAATCATAACATCGGGTGCTTTACAACAAATTTCTGAGGGGGTCGGGTAACCCCCCCACCCCCCACCACCCCCCCCCCCCACCTCTTGGTAAACCGTGTTACAAAAAAGGCTTGGTAAGACGAGGGTTAAGTAATAATTATGTAAATGCAGTCATTTGACAGTAGAAGTTGTTCTGCAAGAAATTGGGCAAGTAAATGTTGATTGCAATCAATATTGTATTGCCATTTTGTTTTTCATTGACAGTCTTTTGTTAACCAGCTCCTCATTTTTGTCAAATGGGTTCTGCGGGTTACTTGATTGCTGAGGTCATATCTTAAAAACTATTGCCTCTACCTTTATGAACTTTTCAGGGACATTAGCTAACAGTCCCATCGTACCTTACAACAAATAATAAGTAGTCACGTGCTTTTGTTCAAAACTTATTGCGCCTGCCACCAAGTGTTGCGGTTTTTTTTGGGACACACTGTATATTGCAAACACCTGCTCTAACTGTAACTATTGCACCGAGTAAGACAACTGCAAAACAATGGGTGAAAAACCCCTATATAATATGATTTGCTATGTCAGTTCACTCATATTTGTCATTATCAATGGCGTACATGCATCTTTTTGCACCTGTGTATGCTTCAGATACCACAGACCTTTGTATTTCCTATTAAGTTAGTAATATGGTCCACACCAATCTGAGTGGTTATGAGACTGGGTGTGGCAGGAATTATACATGTAGTCCGGCTAATCACGGGGGGGGGGGGGGGCACTTGTATTCCAAGGTGGATATCAGTTCGTAGTACAAAAAAAGCATAATTAGGGTACGTTTTATAGATAGGCGATGTACGCAAGTACATTGTTAGGGTATTAAAATCATAAAAAAAATCCAAATTAGAGGTATGCCTTTTTAACGTCGAAAAATACGCTGTTTAGGGTGTGATATTTACTTGTAACAAAATCACATCAAAAATTGCTGGAAAATACTGGGTTTTGTTCCCTATTTTCTCATGATTTCCCATGATAGATAGCCTATTTAGCTTATGTCAATGAAATGGCTAATTTGCAGCAAAACTCTCTCAATTACGACATCCGACAAGACTCATTAATTCCAAAGCAATGGGACAACTTTAAGAAAACTTGAAATTTCAATGTATGGTTTAAATTTCAAACTTATTAGGCCCTAGGAAATTCGCATTGATGCGCTTACAATAAGAGTGAAATAAAATACACGAAAAATTCATTGAAATCATGTGTAAACTATTGTCCTTTTTCGGGTAACGTTACAATAGAAGGACTGTTCGTGTATGGTTAAAGGTACATTTTATAAATGGATTTAAATTTCAAACTTATTAGGCCCTAGATAATTCGCATTGATTGCTTACACCTAAGGTGAAAGAAAATACACGAAAAAACTCATTGAAATTCATGGGTAACTATTTCCTTTTCGGGGTAAAGTTACAATAGCAGACGTTCAGGGTATGGTTACAGGTACATTATAAAGTACTCGTTTAGGGTAGCAAAATCATGTCAAAATACTGGTTAGGGTTATTTTTTAAGTGTTATGCAAATTACGTTAGGGGAGGTTTAAAATTAAACCAAAACACTTGTTAAGGGTGCAAATCAAACCCAAAGTACTTGTTTAGGGGAGCAAAATCAACCAAAATAGTGCTTAGGGTGTTTTTCCTGCCAAGTTACGCTCAGGGTACTTTTGGGAGGCATGATATCCACATTAAAAAACAAGTGCCCCCCCCCCCACTCCCGGATGGAGGGCTAATAGTCACCTGCAAATGGTGAAGAAACTCGATTCAGTCGACTCTTCAAGCAATATAGTTGTACTATTTATTCTGTTGTAGTCTATGAATTATAAGCAAGCAATAACTCTGAGATCCTTGAAGAAACTGAAGGCATTCTTCATAATAAAAAAAACTCTTATTTAACTTGTATTTTTGGGACCACTTAGAATTGATAGCATGTCATTAACAGTAGGATGAAGCTTCGCTTAATTGTCATAGTGTTTTAACACTAAAGTCACTAAAGTAACCAGCCCCGGGGGGTTCCACGGTACCCAAGATTTGATTTCGGCGGAAATTTCACTCGTGAAAAGATTTTCGAACTTTATTCTTTGGCCTTCTCTTATGACCCCTCAAAAAATTATTTGAATTGTGAATCAGCCCCCAGACAGGTGTGAGTACCGAGGTTTGGGTCTGAATTCCTGACGTTTGTCTTGACTGGATTCATGATTTGTAAGATATCTCCTTATTGTGGGTCAAGAGCATTGCAATCTTTACAAGTAACACCACGACAAACAGGAACCACTGATATATAGGGCAGCTAAACTATGATCTGGTTTCACTCGTTTTTAAGTAAGTAGCCCTATAGATATGTTCCTCAGAGTCGCCAAATTAATGCGTAAAAGACAGTTCGACAGGCCCTCCCTGAAATAATTTAGAGATATGTTATAAAGGCCGTTTCCTTTGACTTTCAATTAGTTAAACTCGTTATCCTTCATTTTTTACCGCTGCTAAAACATTTTATGTCAAATGATTAATGTAATTGTAAATTGAGATGTTCGCTCCTTTACATGCAAAAACAAACCATTCATCGCGGTATAGGTAAGATGCAGTGTGATCCCAAGTTGATGGATAGGAGGCAGGGGCAACCACCCCGTTAGTGAGAGAAAGTAACTATCATAGCATATATCGATTCGAGTTGATAGTTCGTCCCCCGGAGTTTTGAATATTCCAATAAGTCGGAGAGGGTGAGCCTTGAATGTACCTCCCAATAGAACGTCTCCGAAGTGTAGGCCAGCTAAAAAAAATCGTACGTTTAATAATAGTTTGGAGCCTTAGCAAAATTATTATGCAGTACGTGCAGACAACAACGTCAAAATAATGTATGATGATAGGTCTACAAGGTTAGCCTAGCTTACCGGGGAAAATGAACGACTTCAATCACGTGCCACATTGGAATTATTTTGGCGGGACACTCCGGTCACTTAACTCACTCAAGGCCACTAAATTACAAATTTCATTCATGTATGGAAACGCCCACTTAAAGGTATTTCAGCCTCAGAATTGCTCTCAATACCATGATTAACAGCAAGTACTTGCGCCTATCATTGAATTTTTCACCTTCGCAAGGAATGGTACGGGGTCACAATCAGATGAATCGAGTATATAACATACCCAAGAATATCATAGATAATTAGCTTAAATATCACATGAATAGCTTGGTCCTCTTCCTCCCACTTCCAAAATGAGTAAAAACTTCCTTTGCCTAAGTCACATATTTTGTATGTCAGCAAAACTGTCAATTTCCAAATTTAATTTTTCGCAATATTTTTGGCTCTGTGAGAAATGACTGAGGAAGACAGAATCCTCCCCCCCCCCATCCAGTATTTGATATTTTGCTAACTTTCCTGAAAAGTAGTTAATTATTTGGATACCAAGGAACGAAAAAATCTAAAGTTATCTGTGTACCGAATTGATAGGAATCAGTGTTTGTGTAGTTTACCAAAATGACTCAGGTAGACCAGGCTAAGCCGTGTCTCTCTTTACTTCAAATCTCACCACAACTAGATCCACCATCAGAACTTTTCGTTGTGTGTTGTTTTTACCCCTCAGCTTTATTTTGCAAACTTACTGGTATTTTTATACCTTGGGCCAAATAATTTGTCTTTATACGTTAGCTTTCAACAGTCGTTGTTACCATATTATTAGCGTCTGTTTCAAAACACGAAATTGTGTGAGCATCACAAAACTGCTAGTTAGTGATGCCTACCCTTATGGTTTTATTTTTTAATCTGCAGATTTTTTCTAAATATGCAAATGTCTACAACCACGAATTGTGGACATCGCAAAGCTGCTTAATTAACTCAAAACGTTCGTTGTGCTTTTCTTTTAATATGAAATGTCAAACCACAAAAGCTGCTTAATTAGCCAAACAAAAATAATGACAAAAAACAGTTTATATTGGGGTTCAAATTTTAAAAAATTTGTTATCTACACTAGTATTTGTATATCGATAGGCAGTCTGACTCTGGGAACAGAACCTCAACTAATGACCGCTGAAAATTACTCTACTCTGGTAGAAATACAACAAAAAGGTAGGTGTATTCGAAGCAATTACACATCTCGCCATCATCACATCTAAGTGAACGTACGCCTTATCAATTATTTGTAACTATTGTTAACGAAAGATCGCATACTAGGGACACTCCCGGGGGAACACTGTCTAGTGATCAACTACTCAATTGAACTACCGTGTGTCCAAAAAAGGTGAGTCGGCAGGAATAAACAGGGAATTACTTAAAAGTGAAGTTTTATAACCCCTGTGTCACTAGAGGAAAGGCTTTGGACAGTGTTGATTAGTTGGGAGAGGAGGCGGATTATGTTTCCCGATTCACCTGTTTCATGAACGAACTAAGATAATCCGACCTTTCATGTTTATGTAAACATTCAGATTTATGACCGTATGAGTCCAATTATGATTATGACCTTTCAGATTTATGACCTTATGAGTGCAAAGAGTTTGTGTTCCTTCGTATCCACCAAAATGACCACATGTTTCAATAGATGTAGCGTGGAATTTTAATTTCCATCTACTGCACAAACCCCATTCAAAACCACTACCTTCGAAAAGGTACTATAGGTGCATGACACAATGGGTTGAATCTATTATGCATATCCTGTCTAAAAATGGTAAAGTCATAAAAAATGGTTAAATAGGAATTTTCAAAATAAGTCATTCTTACTTGACATACTATTAAAGAACGAATAATGTCCTTTCCAATAGCGTCTGTTTCATAGTATTTGCTTTTTAATTCACAGATATAATTGAGTACGATACTCCAAATTCGATTTTGTGCCACTTGTATGCATAGGCAAAGTTGTTTCCACTGTGCCATGCTGCTTTGAAGCTCACAAAAGATTTGCAACTTTGCAAAGAAACAAAACACCGATTAAAATACACAAAGGAAATTTACACATGATTGAATAGTCAACATGATAAGTTAAATGAATATTTTCTTTTCATAAATAATAAACGACTACAAATATTAATCGCTTTTTTCATTGTGTTGACTTTAAATTTCTTTCAAAATTGGTATCTGTTAAAAATCATGCCAAAATAAATATAAATATAGCCCAGTTGTAACCAAAGAAGTGGTTTAAAATATTACACCATCTTTGTGCATTAACTAATTGCTGACGTCAATGACTTTGCGTTTAATGATACTTAAAGACCATAAAACTCCAAATTAAATGGAGGTTATCAGGCCCCGTACCAACAAATAATTTTTTTTTCAGCTAGCTGCGCTCGCCGGTTGACCCAAATTTTTCACCGTTGTCTCCAAATTCTGAAGAGGGGGGGGGGGGGGGGGGCATGACATCATCGCATCCTTCAAAAAACAATATAATAACACCAGTAATGCCTAATGCAATAGTATTAACCGCTGGTTATTAATTCATATACCATGCAGAATAACCCTTACAACAACAAAATTCAGGAAAGCGACAAACTTTAACATCACAAAGCGGACCTTCAAAATGACAAAGCGGACCTTCAACATCATAAAGCAGACCTGTCATTTTTAGGGGTGCGCCGCACCCCCGCACCCCCCCCCCCTCCACCGGCTACGGGCCTGGAGGTTATACACTTTATGTTAGAGCCAAAACTTACTAAAGATCATTTTCACCATTGCGTAACTGCTTTCGCATCTTTTTAAGTTTTTCTATAAAGTTCTGTTCAAAGGTTAATAACATTATGTTTAACTAATTCTTTCATCGATTTTTGTTTTCCGCAGTACACTGAAGTTATCACTCGATTGAAACAAGAAAATGATTTGAAATAAAAAAAAAAAAAAAAGTATTGGAGAGCCTGGTCTTTTTTTCATTAATGCGATGCACAAAATGACTTACTTACGTTGAAATTTAATATTGAAAAACAATCGGTTTTCAATTGTACAGTTTTTTAGACAGGCTGTTCGTTTGTCTCCATCTTGTGTTAATTTCAAGAAAAAATGAATACTTCTCTTATACAGATTTTTCTTAAAACATTATCAAGAACCAGTTTTGCCGATATGTGGAAAAGATTTACCGGTTTGGAGGAAAATCCGCTGTGCCAAATATCACGCGCTTGGTTATTTTTTGTTGGCTTTTCAATTAATTTTCGTAAATGTGTTTTTATTCCTTTCCTTACATCATTTAATAATAATATAATCATTTACTTTCGATACAAAAAGTATTGTTTTTAATAATAGTTACAAGACTAATTACGTACACACAGGGCCGTAAAATGGCAAAGGTCCGCCTTATCATGCTAAAGTATGTCGCTTGTATAAAGGCTGTTGTTTTAAGGGTGTGGCGCATGAGTATGAATATATGAATAGATGAATTACTAATGGTTTCACACCAGTAAATGCATGTCCTATTCTTTCCTGTACAAAATGGGCGAGATGAAAACGTCATTTTCTCCTCATTGGAACATCTCAGATCTTAAAGCTAATATTCTGCTTGAAGATCATCATATTTTCTACCTGATCAGTCATGAAATTAGGGTACTTATCCCCAAATTTTTCGAGCTACTGGACCGTGAAGACTAGCATGCACTGTGCACCCTGGAGGTCAGAGCACTTTTTCAGTCAGGTGTTCCCTGTAAGAATACGGTTAAATACGTCTGTCAGATCAAAATAAAGTATCAGTGCTGCCATTTTTTTGATATTCCTACAGATTTTATACCTAATATTGATAGCAACCATGATTTGCAACCCAGATCTTGCCTTTTCTCTCAGTTTTTAGGGTACACTTAGTCGACGGTCACCAAAAACAAAAACACCTGGGGGCTGGACTTACCTGTTCTCCTGTTATTTTACTGGTGTGAAATCTAATGGTCAATACTACTGCATTACTACTACTATTGATGCCCACCCACCACCCCCCCCTTTAGATTTAGGAGGCGACGGTAAAAAATGGGGCAACCGGCAAGCCGAAAAAAATCGGTACAACAATACACGTGTCGGTACATCACAACAAATTTGAGCTCTCTCGCGAAAGGTCCACATCTGCCAACTAATTCCTCCACCCCCCCACCCCAATAAATTCCTGGCATAACAAAGCTGGGCCTGCGTACACATTGTTTGTTAATGAGATTAGGTTCAAAGCTGTTCTACGCGAATCACCTTGAGTAAATCGCATATTACAGTCTAAACTATAGTAACAATTGAAAGAAAGGTTTGAATAATAGTGGACCTTTTTAGATCTTTTTAAGGGTTGCTTCGAAAAAAAAGTTCATTAAAGTCAAGTGAGTGTGTGCCTTTTCAAAGATAATAAAACATAAAATGGCGGTTGAAAAAATTGCTTTCTGTTTATTTAGGAAAGTTTTGGGCCACCGTTTTATTGTAGTTTCGCTGCTTTACATTGTGCTGCGAATTGATAAGTCTTAGTTTAATGAGCCTATATAGAACGTTGACGTTTTACAATGTTTAGTACATTTCTAGTATTTGTCTTCTTTTAACAGGCAGCCATGATCAAGCGCGTGGCAAGTTTTGCAGTGTGGTTTCCTTTAGCTATGTTCTTATTCTGTTTTGTGGTTGAAGGTGCTCCAGAATGCGATGGTAAGTTTCCGCAAAAATATGTGATATGCGGCGGTAACGGAGGTGGGGTGTGTTGGGGTCGGGGACTCGTCTATTACTAAAATATCTAAGAATGAACTCCCCCTGAATCTTATTGCTTGATTTCTCTATACTACGTGAATCAAAAAAAATTGTGCAAGGATTAAAGACGATCTTTACCTTAATGCATCACTATATCATAGATTTTGTTTGTTATTTTTATAAAACACATCTAATCTCTTTGCCAAATGCCTGAAAAAAGAAAGAAAGCGCTTAAAACATAAGCCAGATATGACAACTTTTGTAAACACAATATAAACCCTTTTTTCGCCATTCCTAATTGGATTTACTCACATTAAACTTGTGTTTGTGAGAATGTATACAATATCAATATCATAATGCTTTTATCAGCTTAATGCTACATTTTCTTGATTATTTCAACTACGGATTAATCAATTAATTTATTTATACCAATGTGCCAACTGATATGACGAATCCAAACACCAATTCACCTGTTGCAGAGCAAGAAAACAAGATCTTCCCATTGTTTAGGATATTGCAGTAAGAGTTTAGTTCCTTATTGGCATAGCTTGTATCTACACCTAGATTACAGTAGTATTGAAACCCTTTTCATTTACACATCAAGCTTAATTGGGTGAACATTAAATTCTTTTTGAAGATCAATGGAGGAGATTATGGCTATTCATATCAATTTAACAAAATAGCATGGGTCATCATTACTTTATATTGCTATACGGGGCATAGCATAACTTTCATAATGCTATGCCCCGTATATCGTACATTAACGTATTCTTGCTTAACCGTATAAATCCCATTGGAATGGAGGAAAAAGAGGTGTGCTTACAAATTTAGTCATATCTGGCTTATTTTTTAATCGTTTTCTTTCATTTTTTCAACATTGGAAGTATATTAGATTTGCTTTATTAAAACAACAACAAATCTATGATTCAGTGATTTTATCAAGGTCAAGTTCATCTGCAACCCTTGCACAATATTTTTTGATTCACGTAGTATACTAAAAATAATGCATAACAATTCTTGTAAACGTCCAACATATTTAGAGCAGTGGTTTCAACGGTCCACTCATGATCTGAAGGATGTGGGTTCGAGTTCCGCTGCCGCCACTTGTACAACAAGGCACTACCTCATTTGCCTCTCTTAACGTTACAAGCTATTTATGCTGATAGGTTTGTACCCTGGTAGTCCAGCAGCCTCTAGGATGAACCTTGTCATAGTGTCTTAATTAACCTGGACTCGTGCTAGGCACATTCATGGGCTTCACACACCAGGGAGTTTAGGGAGAAAGATAAGCAATCACTGACCTCCCGTCGGTAAAAATGTGTGGGCACATGAGCTGATATCGGGTTGCAGTTTCATTGATATACGGCCTCGTGGCGAGACACTCTGGCTAGAAAATCTAGGGCAATCTGCGGTCAAAATTGCTATGTCTCGCTAATTTCGAGAAATAGTTCCAGTTGACTGCCTAAAACAATGGAACCACTGAAGTGAATCTGGGTCAGAAGTGACTCAAAGGGTTAAGGCAAAGGGTTAAGTTTCGTTTTGATACATTTTGATTGGTTATCATCAGGTCACAAAATAAAGCTACTTGTCCTCTGTCAGTATTGATATATCTTATGTTCGTATATATTTCACATACTTTAATTTGAATGCTCAGCTCATTTCCATAATCCATTATTTTATTTGTAATGCTTATCAATGTAATATATCACAACTTAAGTGAATAAGCCGAATATGCCTTCTTTTTGTGTTTATGTAATAAGATGATTTGGTATTTTTGACGTTCGCGACAGAAAAATCAAAGCATGCTTTCTATTTAGCAGGCATGTTCAAAATGTGTTTTTTTTTACGTGTTTGTCTAATAAACCTTCCAAACCTTCGGAAATACATTTAATTAACTTTAGATTGCTTCAAAGGCCATTCACATCGGCAAGGTATAGACTTGTTGCAGTCTTCCAAATCACGTAGTCGGGTTTTTTTCGCTCTGTCCACGTATTCACGACGGATGAATAAAATCTACCAAATCAAAACGGTATCCCTTAGTCCTGCAGTAGGCCCATATAGGCTATGGTACATGATACGATATTGGCCTTCTAATTAAATATTCGTGCTACAGGCCTGTGGATAACTTATTTCCTTCAATAAAATTAAAGCAATATTATTTTAACCGGGAAAAGCTGTATCCTCACATGTCACATGAAAAAGTGCACATTATTTTGAAAAAAAAATAACAAAAATGTAATTGGCAACTCAGTTTATTTCTAGAGTATCAGTGACCAATGGATATACATAACCGCAACATGCTCAAGCCAGCAATGGAGCTTATGATATTCAACACTCCGCCCAGAACAAACTTTACATTCTTTTACATCTGGTCCATTGTTATTGTGCATGCAGTTGAACAGATTTCGAATGTTATGACCTTGCCTCATAGACCAGCGGGCAGATCTCATAGCGTTTACAAAGGTGGCACGCCCTTGGGAAGTACATCATATTTCCTAAATAAATTCTCTAAAATTATAAAAATCAGTTCTACGCGTGTTATCACGTCTAGTATGTGCACATTTTCTTGAAAATGAATTAAATATCATCCCTTTTCCTCTGAATATCAGTGACCAACGGATGTACACCACGTTCCGTTGACACCAGCAAATAATGACGCTATTGATAAGTAAATCCGACCGCTATGCATAAGACAACGGACTTCAGATTCACTGGAACTGCAGAGCTATTGTTATTGCCCATGACGTTAAAAAGCTTTCAGGTGTTATCACCATCCGAGTTAAATTGAGAATAGAATAAAACTCGAGCTCCTACTGGGCAACTTTGACCGTATATTTAATCATTCAAAAAGGAAACGAAGATGAACAAAAATCATGATAGAAATGTTGCTTGGCGAGCTGTGACCTAACATCTTGGTGTAGAAACAAGAGTCATAACTTAATCATGTTAATATAGGACCTCTTTTCTGAAAAGTTTGCTCGGCACCGGTTTACCTTCATTTCATATAGGTGAATGATTTTCGAGTTCTGCTAATAACGCGATAAATTGCAAGGACATGGGGTAACGCGGCAGAGTTTGGTTCTGCACAAAGATGCTAGGTTACAGTTTACCAAACAACTTTTCGCTCATGAGTTTTGTTCACCTTCGTTTTACTTTCAAATAAATGGTGAAATATTGGGTCAAAGTTAATTGCACACACAGTAGAACCTCTAACTTTATTTATTAGTGAAAGAGGACAGGTAATTTGTTTCCCACATCATGAAAAATAGCTTGATCTAAATTAGGGTATGGGCCATGCCCTTCTGCGCTGTCGATTCGTAATCCCTATCACGGGAGGAGAGCAAAACCAAGCGTAAATTCATAATAAATTATTAAAATCATAAAACTATCTGTTGCCCCAAATAAAACTTGCACATTTTCTTGAAAATGAATAAAATGTCACTTCAATTTATTTCCCCCAATATCAGTGACCAATAGATACGCTAGATGCTAGAGCTAAAGATATTCAATTACCGGCCCGGTGTGCGGTGTAGAAAAACACTTCAGATTCCTTTCATCTGGGAGTGCAGAACTATTGTTATATTGTCTCGCGGTTGAAAATACTCAGGTGTTACCACCTCTCCGATTTAGACGAAGTCTTTTTTTAATGACGTAAGCGCAAAATACTTATCCTCATTCGCAAATAAATAAATTTTGAGCTTCTATAGTGCGTGTTTATTTAACTTTGTCCATGTTTTTCATATTTATTCGAAAAGGTAGAAAGACAAACAAACATCATGCCAGAATGTTGCTGGGCCAGCTTTGACCTAACAACTTTGTGCAGAATTAAAACCCGTAACTTATTGTTTAACTTCATTTGTATTCAATTTATCGCGCTTTCAGAAGAAAACTTAGGGTCAACGACCTATATCATAATGTAAAATGGTTAGTTATTGTGAAAGAGGACGGGTATTTTGTTACTCAACCCGAACCGTGGAGGTGATAACACCTGGCTATAACAATTGCTCCGCATACCGGGCCCATTGTAATATCTTTAGTTAATGGTTTGCTGAAGATATACATATCCATTGGTCACTGATATTATGAAAGAGAAATTGATGTGACATTTTATTCATTTTTAAGAAATTGTGCAAGTTTTATTTGGGGCAACAGACGGTTATGTCATGTTCATAATTTATCAATATTTTAACACCGGGTTTTGTCTTCTCCCTTTGAATGGACTACGGAATTTGTTATGCAGCTTGTTTTTTGGAGCTAGTCCAGGAACTTTAGGTCTGTGTACAGAGAGAAGATGGAAATAAATAAGCCATAGCTGATTTTTTCAGGAATGTTTGCTAATGTCGTGAGAAGCAACATATCAAAAGTCCCCAAGAGTCCCCCTTGTGCCTTTCGAGTAATAAGGGGTAAAGTTTATACAGGGGTAAAAAATTTAAAATGATTAAATTGAGCCAGGGATCCTAAATAAATCGGGATAGGACACTCGATCAAGAGAATGGATGCGTACTGCACACTGATCTGCATGAAATCTGTAGCTTATAGTTCGCCAGCCGTGCGTGGCGCTATTACGCTACGTCATCCCTCGGATGACGTAGCGGGTGACGTTTATGCATAATTAATTATGTAGCTTATCGAAAATGGTGGCGCTATCACCATTGATACGAAATTGTCTATGGGCATTTGTACACAGTGTCACCCGCCTGATTGAGCTAAATCATGTACTGTTGTATTCTTCTTGTCACACTGGTTAAAAAAATGTATGGTTTGCTTAACTTTTGACCTTTAGTTTTAGGAATATAGGCCAAAATTCTTTCAAGGTCATCGTGGGGTAACATTTCAAAAACAGTCCGATTTTAATTAAATTAATCCCAAATTACTCGTACATGCCGTACGGTAATATCATGGAAAAAATGCCTATTCACTCCATCTACATCTTTAAATATTGACCTTATAGGGCAGTGGCTTTTGACCTCCCATAGACCCTGTAGAAACCTGTCATAAGGAGCCCAATAACTAAGACAGGAAATTACTTCCAACTATTTAAATATATCCTTTCAGCTTACACACAACGATACGAACAATTTGATACACTTTTGAAAAGAATCGGATCATTCTGAAGCTTCACCCCCCCCCCCCCCCCCCCCGTATGACCTTGAACCGTTATTCCCCTATAAGTTTGATAAACGTTCAGTCACAGATATGGCAACTATACTTTTTGTTAATCCTTATGACATGGCGCAAACGATGGTATACATATTGAAGACAATTGGACCACTATAAAATTTGACCCCGGTACATTTTACCGCCCTTATTTCTCAATAAGCACAAGGTGGACTCTTGAGGACTTTTGATATGTTGGTGTCCTTACAACATTAGAAACTATCTTGAAAAAAAATCAGCTATGGCTTATTATTTCCGGGTACTTTTTCTATTTGTTTGCTCGTATCCGCAAGTTATTGGTAATGGCTTGTGGTGGTGCAGGATTTATTCAAACAGTTTGCCCCCCCTGATCCGTGGCCGCGTGTATCCATGATAGCGGACTGCTCCTAACATGGCCCGCCATTTTTCTCTTAATCTTGGCCTATACAAAGAGGTTCTATATAGATAGAGAAAGCGTTACGTCATCTTTAGAAATTCATCGCTCGCATGTTTTGCCGACAAAAGAAAACATAGAGTACCAACAATAGAAAGCAGGCTGCATCCGCTTCATCCACATACTGTGGGTGCCGCTTTGCATATACACTAATACGGTAGTGATACAAATTGCTGCATTTGTTACGAGGTTGCCATGGTGTATAACATTGCACCTGGATCAGTGTGCTCAGATATCTTTTTTGCCCATAAATGCAATGCGCGCTTATGTTAAAAGAATGTATTCATTGAGGCGGTTATTTAAATCAGACCGACTGACGTGTCCATTTATTCTTTGTGTGGCCATGGGTAGGCCAAACATTTACCACCCCATAGCACCCACTCCAAACAACCGGATTTTTTTGTATCGAATTGATATGTGTGTATACAAGCACCATACAATAATTATTCCGTGCAATACTCAAAATGTCAGCGCCCAGCAGGACGACTGGGTTTTTGAATGGGCTTTCCCCCCATTTGGACTAACGCCCCATAGTCTAAATCGGGGTGGGGTATAACACCCGAAATCTTTCAGCTTCATGATAATAACAATGGCTCTGCAGTTCCAGAGGTAAAAAGAATCTGAAGTCTTTTGATCTTTTGCATACCTAGCGGAATTACTTCCCAATAGCCCCTACTATAATGGTGCAGTCATTGATCATGGCGTTCATCCGTTGGTCCCTGATATCATGGAAGAAAGAGCTAAGAAGGCAGCACATCGACTTCCACCGATTCGATTTTAATCTGTTTATTCCATTCCCTCACAAGGAAAGGATTCAACAGCCACCTCTGCGTACTCCTCTGCCGCAATCGATGCTCGGCGAGCAATCATTACTGGAGAATATTTTGAAAACTCTATTACCTACACAAACAAGTGTAACGTATAATTGGCCTATTAACAACATGGTTTCCGGCTTTCTCCCGGTGTGTAATTTGTGCTGTTTTCGATAAATACGCAGTGTCTGTACATCGTTATGCGTTCAGCTTTTAGTGCCCAAGACTGCCTGTAGTGTGAGAAAGCAAGAATGAAAGGTTTGACTAACTTTGAACGTTTTACCCGGGGGGTGTTTTGGTGCCGTCTTGGATTTTCGTTGGGCACCATGCTCGTTTCAGGGGGTCTGAAGTTGACCCCTAACGGGACCAATTTCATTGAAAATATCCCGTCCCCTATTGGACTGTTTTGTGATGAAATTAGCAGTTCTCGGTGAAAATATACACCTAACGGTACAGCAGTATATGACATCTTTATGTGCTATTTAAATATATTGTCCACTATTATTATATCCCAGTTATTACTCTCTTTGTGAATCCACTTATAATGATTATAAATTCTTTACTTGTATGCAAATATTTTTGATTACTATTGTAACACTTTATTTTTCACTGTACTGCATCATTTTACATAATTATTTATTCATTATTGTTTTGCTGTAGTTCTAGGATGAACAAATAAAGATTGATTAAAGATTGCAGTACTTTGGCAGTGAGATATACCCCTTGCGTGACCGGTTCTCATACAGGAAAAATATCACTGTAAAACGCCATATACAAGAAAAAATACACTTTGATGGCTACTGCAAGAAACATACACCTTAGGGTTTTTGCTGATAATGTTAGGTTAATTTTTCTATTTGTAATTATTGAACCAGTCAGGTTTCTGACTTGATTATGTGAATTTGATACCCCTAGCGGTAGCCCGCATTTTTTTTGGAACGAGCTGGTGCTCCCGGCCAAAATCCAAGAATCCCCCCCATCCCTTGCGTGTTGACCCGGTTTCCATGAAAACCGCCCATAGTATTTTCTTCGCACATTCATCGCGTGCTAATCGCTGATTTCCGATGACCCGACATCTTTGCGCATGAAGAAACACGACGACGCGACTTTCTCTCGAGCTGATGAGGATTATCCAGGAAGGGCCACTTGTGAGGTAATGAATAACATTGCCAACGTATAGGGGCGACAGATGGATTCTTCAAACAAAGTAGGTCGTTGTGCTTCCTTATCTCTTTTCTTCCCATGCTGATATTCAGGTCAAAAAAAGTTGAGATGACATTTAATTCATTTTTAGAAAATGTTGCACATACTAAAGTGAAGAACACACTAGAACTGGTTTCTCTAATTTATATTATTTAAATTATTTTGGAAAGAATTATGTACTTCCCAGGGTACGCCTTCTCAGATCATCCTTTTCTCTTTGGGCCTCATGGCCTAGCCAGGGGCGTCCCCATACCATTTTTAATGTTGAGTCTCTGTTTCCGACAAAATCAGGGTCCGGATTCAGAATTATCCAAATATGTCCCCACTAGTTCGAAATTCTGAGACGGAGGAGGAGGTTTGGGAGGGTTCGACCTTCCTCAGCACACAATACCTGTTCAGTCATTCAAGTCATTCTGTGGCTATGCAACAAGCCAAACAGGGGAGATGGGCGCCGAACATTATCCTAAAAAATGGCAATTTGCCGACATTAATGCCGACAAATGAACATTTCGCCGACAGATTTTTATAAATGGGGGTATCACACATCACCCCACCCCCACCCCTCTGGGTACGGCCCTGGGCCTAGCATTGACATGAGTTCTTTTTTTTTTTTTTCGTTCGCGATAACATAATCTTGCGATTCTACTGTGTTTCAATTAACTTTGATCATGATAATTTTTTTTTCGAAAAAAAAATGCAAACCACAAAATTCTGAAAGACAAGCCCTGGCAAGTGCTGAACAATTTGTGCAAACCTAAATCCCGCAATTATTGTCTTTAAAACTCCGATTCATTCACTTTACCTTGTGTTTATAAGCAATTGTATTCCAGGGCATACATCTAACAAATCATGAGCGAGGTGAGTATGTGGCCCTTTAAGTTATGAACAATACTAGAAAGTCATAATGGAGGTGGTTAAACACCTGAAATCTTTTCAACTTTGTGGGCAATAACATGGGCCTGCGTGCGCCTGTGCGATTGCTTCTAGTTGATTATCTAATATCATAGCTTTCGCTTGAGTTTACGTGTACAACAAGTCCCTGACATTCTTGAAGTCAATTGAGTTGAATTTTAGTCAATATTCCAAATAATAAGCACTCTTTGCATATGGAAATAGCTTTTCTTGTTTAACATAATATAATATATATTTTTTACTTTTAGTGAGGAGTAAGTAATCCCCAGTTTTCTGTAGGCACGGAAAGATGTTAATCGCAAACGTATCACGGCCTACATCACTTACAAAATGAGTCTGGACGGTCTGCCTTTTAGAGTCTGTGGTCTGCCTTTTAGAGTCTGCGGTCTGCCTTTTAGAATCTGCGGTCTGCCTTTTAAAGTCTGCGGTCAGCCTTTTAGAGTCTGCAGTCTGCATCTGCACAAAATGTGTTGATGGAAGGCAACATAAACCTGCTGATCCCAAATCTCGTTGATGCGATTGTTGCATCCTTGAGCATTTTGAGATATATGGAGGGGGGGGGGATAAATCAACAGGGCCTTAACACTATTTCCTTCTTATTTATATCCACAATGTCAAACAAATCACCTAACATTTATTTTACATTCTATCTACATATGTTAATAATTTGAGCCCATTTTGAGGGAAATCTGTTCATTATAATTTGTTTTAAGCCTACTGTGTTAAACGCAATTGTCCTAGATATAGCAAACTTTTTAATCCTTACAACCAGACGAACGTGTCTATACACCTTTTAAGCCCATTGTCCTGAATATACAGATGGATATTAGACCAAATGGATATTAGACCAAATTGGCATTAGACCGAATGGGCATTAGACCAGATGGATATTAGACCAGATAGATATTACACCAAAATGGAATATTATACCAGATGGGCATTAGACCAATTGGCATTATACCAATTCGGCTATAGACGATATGGATATTAAACGATATGAGTTTTAGACGAGAAGAATATTAGACTACATGGCTATTAGTCTAAATGGTTATTAGATTAAACGGTATTAGACCAATTGGAGTTAGACAAAATGGCCATTAGACTAATTGGGATTAGGCCAAATGGCAAATCACCTTCAAAGGGTTATTGGACAAACAAGTGAAAAAAGAAAACCCAAAACTATGGTTTGACCTTGCCTTCTATCGTTATCGTCCTTATAGAAAATTATGCTTTAACAAAACTATTAAACCATCACCTTATTACACAAAGACGTCTCATTTTGGTATTTTCAACATGGTTATCTTTTGTTCATACCCTTCGTAATCCAGGTAAATGTTACTCATCCGGAGATCCCCATTACCAGACATTTGATTGCAAGAAATTTGAATTTCATGGGAAATGTAGCTATGTTCTGATGCAAACATGTGATGAGGAATTGCCGTTCATCCAAATCATCGGTGACAATGAACCTCTACCATACCATCCTGATCTAGCTTTCACTAAAAATCTTATCATAAGAACAACAGATGAGGTAAGTTTTATCAAATCTAAATATACCAAAAAGTGTCCGAAGCAGCATTACAACCTCTCCTGATACTCTTCTTCTTCTACTACTACTCTACTACTACTACTACTACTACTACTACTACTACTACTACTACTACTACTACTACTGCTCTACTACTACTACTACTACTAGGTGGTGGTGGTGGCGGTGTCGGCGGCGGCGGCGGCGGCGGACGTGGTGTCGTCTGCTAGCTGATGCAACAGAGCACTACTGTAAGAAAACGAGATGATGCAAATGTGTTACCATGACGAATTCATGCCGTGGTAGTGAATTCCTCGTTGGAAGCATAAATCTAAACATACATACATGTGTGGATATTATTTTAGATGCAGTTTTAGGTAACATGTAACACCTATTTGTCATTTCTATTAGAGCCTACTTAATTTGTTCATTGTTTTTTAGATACTGAAACTCCTTCAAATCATTAGTGTGTGTAGTTGTTGGGTTTTTTTTTTCAAGAAATTTGAATTCAACAAGGAAAATATACATCAGCCATTTTTCACACTTTTACCTCTTTGTTTTTTATCATTTTTGCCTGCGACCAGTTTTTTATAGCTCTCTTATGACCCAGAGTGGCTGAGACTCTGCTCATGCCCTTGCACTGCATGTCTTTCATAGCATGGGAGAGGATAGTTTATTGCCTCTCTGTCAAGTGACAAATGGTTACTGGCATCGCTCACTACTTGTAGAGCTCATTCAAGAGAAAATCAGCCATTTCTGTGGGTGACTGAATTCGTCATAATATAGTTCAGTACAGCTTTTTAGAGGGTCTGCGGTCTGCAGTCTGCCTTTTAGAGAGTCCGCGGTCTGCCTTTTAGCGGGTCTGCGGTCTGCGGTCTGCCTTTTAGAGGAACCGCTTATGGTGGGGTATTTCTGATTCATTTAGGGCCTCTAGTGGAGTACATAGGGGCAGATTCTCCTGAAGTCACTGGGTTTTATTATTTTTCACAAGCTGCAGGAAGAGATTCAGGAGCCCAAAAATATTTCAGGACATTTCTGGCAATTATTTCAAGATTTGTTTGAAATTTCAGAAATCAAGATATCCCTATTTTTTGCAATTTGGAAAGTTCAAAATAGGGATGATTCCTATAAAACAGGGAAGATTGGCAGGTATGTGTCAGGTGTAGCAGATAAGTTAACACTGCGGCACGCGCCATGCATAAGGGACTTCTGTCGTGCATGCTTTGCCTCGGGTGAAAAACAAAACATCCTTTTTTTTCGCTTGGCAAAAACACATCTTTGTCAGTTGTTACTGGTAAAAGTGGCACATATTTTAGCTTCGATATTGTGTACTCCTTGTTCTATTCCTCCATTCTGTATGCTTTGCAGTACATCTACACCTGGCACAAACAAGTATCTCGGTATGTTTTTCGAGCAGAGTTGTGCCAAAGTCAGACCATTTTGAAAGTTTTCGAAATATACATTTTGTTGCTTATGGCTTGCTTTTTCATTTAACACCTCGCTTGTAAAAAAGCGTGCAAAAATGGCTGAGATAGAGGGCCCGAAAGATGCAAACCCCCAAACCAAAAGTTGCAGTTTTTGGATTTTTCAATGGTAACTGTGGTACAACGCAATAATATGTGTGTATTGATTTTACACAAAGAGGTTTTCCGACTGAATGAGCGAGAAAGCCTACTTGCAATATTGATTGTGGTCCGCGTGTTCGTGTCCCAGTACACTGCGGGCATTGCAGGTCTTGAGATATGCTGCAAGTAGGGCCATATCTGAAGTGGGTGTACGTTGTACTTCATATCAGCTTCTGTCCGAGTGAAGAAGAGCGTTTATCCTTGATCACTTTGCTTCAACGTTTGGATGTCAATACGAATGTGTGTGTGTGTGTTTTTTTTTTCCTTTCTTTTTGTCTATTTGTGCGATTTTATTTTTGCTTGTGTTAGGGTGTCTTTTGTTTGTGTGTCTTGTTTAGACACGATGTAGTAAAGATATAAGATATATACACAAAATTCAAATAAACACCAGAGAATTTAACACATGACCGGTTTCTTTATATTATATATATATATATATATATATATAAATATATATTATATATATATATATATATATATATATATATATATATTTTTTTTTTTTTTTTTTTTTTTTTTTTTTTTTTTTTTTTTTTTTTTTTTTTTTTTTTTTTTTTTTTTTTTTTTTTTTTTTTTTTTTTTTTTTTTTTTTTTTTTTTTTTTTTTTTTTTTTTTTTTTTTTTTTTCCGTCCATATCACGAGGTGATCAGCATTCTGATACACAAGCAACTCAAATAATTTATAAACATATGTGAGAAATTGGAGCTACTTAAACCTCTTGTGAATTACTGCCATGAAGAAATACAAATATGTGAGAAATTGATGACAGCGCGGACGTAGGTTTACATATGATGTAGTACTTTTCAGTCAAAATACAAATTACATCTCTTTGTTTTCGGAGAGTAGGCCTTGGCACGTGTGACTATCTTCCATTTAACAGAGTAGTTAATATCCTTGTCCTTTAGGGTCCAGATATACTGACTGAGTGAAGTAGCGTTCCGTTGTTTAGGATTCTTAGAAGAGTTGGTATGACAGTAGAATCTAGTTTTAAATGGTCCTTCCGTGAGCCCAATATAAGATTCCTTGATCGGGCAATCTTCCCGAGTTACAGAAGCTTGGTAGATAACTGAA
>JAMKCH010003559.1:0-48337 GCA_023653785.1 Ophioderma brevispina | reverse complement strand
TATTTAAAAGGCGGGAATTCTGAGTTTTTGTGGCATTATACGACGGGAAATATGCATTTTATTTTTTTAGACCAAAATAATATTTTGGCCGCCATTTTGTTTTTTATGTCAAAAAAACAGGGTGGCCCCAAGCTTATTTTAAACAATATGTTTGTTGCAACATAAAAAACTAGTGGATATGTGGTAGGAAACTAGATTAGTAGACATGGGATGTACATGGTACAAAGTTTGGATCGCTCTCCCAGGGATTATTGGTTCGGAATCAATTTTGTTTTGGAATCAGCCGCGAGCGTTGTGGGATTTTTGGGTGATCATACCTGGACCTTTGCTCTCTTGGTGGAGGTCTTTGTACACCGCGGTGAAGGAAATGTACGATGAAAGAAAAAAGAAGAAAAAAAAGGGTGAGTGACGAAAGCAAAAAAAAACTCTAACAATTGTTAGAGGTTTTTTATTTCAATTTGATAATCTTTGCTATCACGTTCAATTTTTTCTTGGACTTTGATTGCACTTGGTTTCCATTTTTTATTATTATCGAAAAATACAACGGAGAACAAGCCGCAAACAATTCCACCAACGTGAATCGCTAGTATCTTTCTTCGTGAGCAAGAAAAAGGTTCAATTAAAGTATCTTCAAATTCTGATCTTCTTGGACTTCGCTTTGCGGCGCCTTCGATTGGACTTTCGAGGTTCATCAAAAGTATCATGATTGCGGCATTTGACTCAGATTTTGCTTAAAATCTTGCACATTCCACCGATTCATTTCAACCAATTTTCAATTGCTCAGAAGTCGCCACTTGAATGCAATTGTTGTGACCCATTCAAATTCCCAAGAGAGTTCCATGTTGCAGGAAGCAGGTACAAACCATGTTCTAAAACAAATTAGCTTGATTTGGGAATACTGTAAAGTTTTCTGGTATCTAGGGATAGAACTTGGAATGTCTACAGCTGAATTAATCGCATCTTCCACATTCGCCAAAAACTGGGTTTTGAGCATCGAAAGCTCTACCCGAACCAAGAATGTCGGTGATCTGGTTTGAGCTTGCGGATAGCCCAGGAGTAAGGTTCGAAGGCTATCGTTGATTCGTCGTAACTCCAGCTCTGGTGAATCCCTTGATGAATCAAGACAAAAGATCCAGTGAAATAAATCGGTACCGTTTTTCCGGTGATATTATCTACATAACCGGGATCGTGTTCAAAGGTATGTTCGGTATACTCCACCTTAGGTATGACCAGGAACCGCTAGCAAATTTTCCGCTTGATGGACTATACACAACTGGGAAGATCTCCCTTCATGTATAACGGGGAGGAGGACTTCAGAAAGTTTTTGTGATTCATTCTCATCCCACCGTGAGGATATTGTTTTACGATCGGTATAACATTCACCTTCCAAAAACAAGCATTCAGTGGATCATTTTTTTCGGCCTAAATTTTCGGTGGAGTTTATACCGAATTCATTGAAAATTCTCTCAAAACCATTAGATCGATTCCATTTTATGGAGCGCATTAAATGACCTGCTAGGGGAAGGGAAACTTCATTTCGCTTCAAAATTAGTCTGATTTGATAGTAAGCGTGAAAACTGAAGACGCTCATGATCATAGGATTATCGTGGTGGAGCTCTTCCTTAGAGTACCAAATCCCGTAGTCGCAGTCAAACAGCAAAATTTACTTGATTCTGCCAAAACTGCGTCGGATTGGACAACCTTTTTGATAATTTTCATCAATGTCCTCCGTCTGGAATTTGGGAAGCTTGTATGTCATCCATATTTTGGAAAACGGATTCTGAAACTCGCTTTCATTCCGTGAATTCTGGGTGTATCAAAGAGAATGGATGTGTCGGTTCAAAAACAACAACACGATAGTCTCCATCTGATTGAAGCTAAGATCGTTGTTCTTTATTTTTAGATAAATATAAAAAATGAAAGCTCTGAAATAATTAACGCTAGCCAGGGCAAACCGTTACAAACTTGTGAAAATCTGTAGGGAGAAAAAATGGTCGAAGGAGATACACGTTGGGGTAGGAGGTAGTATGGTACAATCTTTACCAGGATATGATCATAAGATATGGAGCTGACTATGAGAAATAATCCACGAAGCAACTATTCCAGCTGGAAATTACACTTTTTAAGTTTAGCTCAAAAAAAACTAAACTAACATTGGAATTACATGGCTTACCCTCGAAGTCAAGCGTGAAACCGGGTTGATTGAAATGACGATTCAGGAAAATCTTCAAGTTTGTTTGCATGATGCTGTTAGATATCTTGCTAGGTTTGGACGATGAAGATTGGCTGGACTCTGTAACCTACACAGGTGATAGAATTGTAGAATTTACTCCCAAGAAAAATTTTAGTTTATATGAAACAAAATAAGCACCACGGATAATCGGCAAATGATCGCGATCGAGAAAAAATCCAAGGGTACGCAGCGTTGAAAAAACATTCTGACGTACGCGACGTTAAATTTGGAGAGTGTTACACGATCCGATACGAAAATCCGTGTTGGATGATACTTAATCATGACATTTCGGAAAGCGATTTGGATTTATTCAAAAATTCAGGGATAACGGGAGTCGCCTCATAACGGATAATCACAATTGACAATCGACATGTAACTGAATTAACAGTAATTAGAATAAATAGAGAAAACAAATCCTCCAAAAATATTTGAGGACGGATTTTTGTTTGCTAGAAAATAAAATGAAAGAGTCGATTACGGTTCTTATCGAGTGAAATCAAGACTCAGCCAGCGGGGTTCGGGGATTTGGACCTAACACAATATTCATTGAATGGCTGATGTTCTATCTAAATCGGGTGGTCGAATGACAGGGAGAATAAATATGGGAAACAAAAAAAATAGTGGAATAGTTGAGCTGACCGAAAAAAACAGAGCCGAAAAAAAGATGGCTACATAGAAAATTTTGTCTCTCACCAAACACATATCAGTTTGGATAAGGCTGGTGAGAAATGAAGTGGGGTTGGATAGGACTTCAAATTGTGATAAATAGCGGTCCACCACTCAATGATGGAGATCTCGTGAACAAAGGTTACGTAGACGCTCTCGTCCAACACGGAACACGACGTAAAACCTTACGATCTCGGGAGATTACATAGTTTTTCTTCACCGAAGATGGAACCAAGGCCTATTTGTCGTGAGAGCTAAAAGAAACAAAGTACTAGCGAATGGCAAAAATGGTTCGAAATTAGAAACTACGTCATTGTCGACGGAATAGACGGTGATAAGGTACACAAGCCAATCCACAGCAAAATCGCGATTAGAAACCAACGACTCTTTCAGGAGATAACACCGGAAGGGATAGGGGTATCCTCGATCTGTAGATCATTCAACTTGATTGGCTTTGGAGCTAAATTCCAGCGCCGTGGACCTCTGCTCTTTCAGAGAAAAACCCATGAACATAGACATCTCGATAATGAATCGGTAAAAAATCGTCCAAAAAAAATCCACCGCCAACAATATTTTTAACGATCAGTGGGGTGTGATGACGCGATTGAAAGATTCCATTACAAAATACAAGGGATAGGGATCCAATCCAAATGTATGCTTGGATACATCAAAGCCGAACCATATAGCATTCGAGTATAACGGAAGCAAAATTGCAGGGGATTAAACGGTGATCAAAAAGAATGCACGCTGAAAAGACTTATATCCACTAAGTACTGTGTTAATCGGAGTCAAAAGAAGACCTAGCGAATATTCAGTTTTTTACATGCGCAATTTGTCTTAAACAAGAAATAATCCAACATTTCATAGATTTCACGCAGAGAGAATATAACCGATGACGAAGTTGCTTATCAAAACTAAAAGATGGAAGAAACCAAGCGCGCCAAATTTGTATCCTGAACTTGCAGAAGCAACTGAGGATCAAAATGTACAATTTCGACTCAAACAAATCTCCGAAATCAGAGAATTTTTGGAGGTGAAGTAGATCGCCGAGATAAGCTAAGGAGAAAATACAAGGCTGTATGGAATGTGTTCTACAATCTCGCTCAAGTTTCAGGATAATTGCAGTTTAGTTTGAGTTTTTTTTTGTGGTTCAGGCACTGGCGCAGTTGGAACCCTGGGCAAGTGGAGAGTAGGGGGAACGGTCGTATCGTTCTTCGGTGAGGTGTGGCAATGGCGGGGATTGTTATTTGCAGCCAGGGTGGTTCTTGGAAAGGAGACCATGAAAAAGTTGAAAACATGATAGAATCAAAAGAAATCTGCTGAGTCTAGTCTGAATACCGTGAAAGATCTAGTCTCCAATGCGCTGCAGGATGGCACTGTTAGTAACGAAGAATTTGTACACATTCTAAGAGAGGTTGGAGAATACAGGGAGTCACAAAGCAGGAATCAAGCACAGGACTAGAGAAGATTTGATCGAATTGACAGCTGAGGAGAAAGAGGATTCGGTCTGCAGCCAAAACCGAACAAGCTGTCATCAGGAAGGAAAAAAAAGCGCTTTGGAGGACTTCACTCGAAGGTAGGTATGAAAAAAAACAACAACAAAAAATCCTCTCTACTTAGATAAGAGGATTTTTTTTCAATTTGTATGTAGTTTGGTAACTTTTCTTTTCTTACGATTGCTGAAGAAGAAATTCTACCTGCCGTAACACGTAGTTCTTTTGCCGCAGCACACACATGCTATGAAAAGTTTTTCTTTCGCATTTTCGAGGCAAATGGAAACGACCGGAATTGCTGGCCTTCTTAATACCGCCTCTGTTATCAGGTGGCTTTTTGATATTAGATGACGGAGGTTAGCATTGAAAGATGTCGATTGTGTGATTGTGGTCTTATAGTTGTCTTGGATGGTCTATTTGGAGGTTTGATGGAATTTCACATTGAAACACTCGTATACAAAAGAGTGTACATAATAATTCTTTCGTTTACCGTTCAAAGAAAGTTGAATACGCGAAAATATCATCTATTGTTAAGAAAAGGTTTCAAGCTCGCATTGTTTTCAAATTCAGAACACTACCATCCTATTTCACACCATAATTATGGTAAACCGGATGTTGCGCAATACAGCCTGGCATTATTGGATTTTTTTATATTTTTGAGGTATAAATAACATGCGGAACTAAAGCAAAAATCAAAGAACTAGAAGCAGAACTCGGAAGATTTGGAAAGGTGCAAATGAAGATTTGGAAGTGATATCTGGGAAATGATTTTCAAAAAAATGATGAGTTATTTGAGTTAAGATGAACAACACCAGAAAAAACAAGTTCTAAGACCCCTCTTAGATGATGTTATTGCTATAGGAATCTCTAATTAATGAAAACATTAACAAAATCCTATAGGGATATTCAGCTAGGATTTATTTTTTTTGACTTCGACTTCACTTTGCTGCGCTTTATGGATCTTTCTAGAAAACTAAACCAGGCGTCGAGCTTCCATCTAATTCTTCTTTCTGGCGAGTGCGAGAATATACGCAGCGTTAAAATCCAAAATGATACGATCATCCTTGCTTTTATTTTAAAAATAAATAGACAATAAACTGTGCCCAAGATTAGTACTCACCAAAAGGATTCCGGAAAGGAGTTTCCGCTATGGACACGCTAGCGAAGGAGGCAAAGTGAGTAAGGATGCAGCTAGACAATTTGTTTTGAAAAAGCATGCGTTTTTGTGCAGATTTATCTGCCAGCTCCAAAGTACATTCCGCGAGCAAAATTCGATTTTGTGTGTTCCTAATGAAGTTCATCAGGCGGATTTATTGTTTCTCCCTCATGATCGACCCGGAAAAGGACGCACAAGCTCTATATAAATATGCTTCACCGTGGTGGATGTTGCTAGCAGGTCAAAGAGGCGAGCCTCTAAGCACCAAAAGCTCAGGGGAAGTTGCAAAAGCTGCGAGAAAATTTACGCTAGAAAAGGACTGACATGGCCAAAGTTGTTGAAAGTTGACCCAGGTCGAGAATTTTTTGGTGAAGTCTCAAAAAATGATGAAAAAAACAAATTAAACATTCGTCGATAGGTGAGGCTGAGACAAACATTCGAGCTCAAGCACTATTGTCGAAATATTCAATGAGGGACAAATAGCAGAAAGGACTGTTCGGTTATCAGATCTGCGACAAGAAATTTTATTGGAAGCTAGAGGTGAAAAGGATGTGAGATCGACAGCATGGGTTTTGAACTGCCGGAAGTATCGCAGCTCTAAATGCTGAAAAAAACTCGACTGATTGGAATGACACCCAGCGAGGCTATCAAGAAAAGAAAGTTCGAAGCTGAGAGTTCAAGCTCCGCAAAAATTGAAAAATGAAAACAGATTCAAGCAACGTGATGAAATTGCGATATTGTAGAGCCTGGGGAATCTGAGGGAGATTCAGAAGGCGAAGCAAACAGAGCTATCTGGGTCTCCAACACTGATGTAATCGATCGCGTTGTTAGAACAACAGGAAGTAGAAACCAGGAAGTCCAATTTTGTTTATCTGAGTGAAGGTGCACCAAGACGAGCTTTCGTTAGACAAGAGTTATTGTTGCTACCAAAGGGCACCCAAAATCCACCTATTTTTGGCCAAATGCACTATGAATCACTTAAAATAGTACTGAATTAACTTCCCTTTTTCACACTTTTACCTCCATTGGCCTGCTTTTCCAAAAGCCATCCCTACTTTTAGATAACCGGTGTTACACATCCCCGTCACTTTTCAAGTGAGTGGCTCCCACCGGATTTTTAGACAATCTATATCGTCTAACCAATGTGGTAGTATAATGGCAATTGGTCTTACTACCCAAATTTCTTAGTCCTTTTTAGTCAACACAAATTGGTCTAATGTCTTTCTCATCTAACACCATTGGTCTACTACACAATTGGTCGTATAGTAGAATATGTTATTCCATATGAGAAGATAAAATTAAGAGACATGAGGAAGTTCCCAGAAAGAAGCGCCCTCAATTTTCCTCAACCTAGGTTTTTACATATTTGGACTGCTTACCAATGTATTAAGATCACACCTGAAGTGAATAAGCCGAAAACGCCCGTCTTTAGTAATAAGAGTGATGATTTAGTAGGTGTTCTGTCGTGCACGACGAAAGACAAAGCATGGTTTCTAGGGGAACGATCGCGATAGCGCAAGTTTCAACACAAGGTCTGCGGTTTCTTTTGCACCTGTTTGTCAATAACCTCCCAAACGTTCTTGGTAGGTGGTCTAACACCGATCCAGTGAATTTGAGAGAAATTTCATATCCTAAAAAAATATCCTCCGGTCACTACTGTTCAATAGCCAAGTTAATAACACAAAATAATGAATGAGTAAATAAATCGTTTAGAAAGAAAAATGTATCCAACATCATTTTGGTTGTAATTCTAAGTACGTGGGCTACAGTATTTAAACTTAAAACAACCCATAGTGAAACTAATCTAGTGCACTGGAGAAAAACAGGAAATGAGATCTTTTTGGTAAAAATTGTTGCGCACTGAAAAAGCAATTTTACAACTAATTTCAAGGTTGAGTAATATTTTTTCTTTCACTTAATGCGTAATGTCTAACAGTAGTCTGGACATGGGCCGGAGTGGCGTGAAATTATTCCTATGGGAAATGCGTCTTTTAGGTTTAAGTCATTAACCTTGAACGACTTAAGTGTATTGACTGTCTTTGAAGTTCACTTTCGTACTAACGTTTATCAACTGCAATCTGGCCTTCTGTATTAACTACGTACGTACCCAGGTATGAAATCAGGTCGATTAACCGCTTCCTCGCAGGAAATATTCAATCTGTTATTCTGTGTAAGCTCTAAAACAGTGGCGGCGCCAGACCTCTTTTTCGGGGGGGGGGGGTGGCCAGGGTCAAAGTGATTTTTTTGGGGGAGTTAGTTGAGTGTGTTAGAGTTTGTTTAAATCTGGGGGAGGCCAAAATATCAAAATACTTGGAGATTTTTACAAAATTTTGGCCCAAAAAACGTTGATTTCCCCCCACATTTGGTGATTTTTGGTCCCAAATCGCCGAATTTGACAAAAAACCCTCATTTTTCTTCGGCCGGGGGGGGGGAAAACTAGGGGAAGGAAAAAATGGGAGGGGAAAAAGCACCACCATTGACCCCCGTGGCGCCATCACTGCTCTAAAATAATTTCTCTCACAGAGTTATAACACTATTTGAATAGTGATATTTCGACAGAATTCTGAAGAAACAAATAAGGAAATGAAGAAATAGAAAGTGGATCATAATGTCAGAATGAAAAATCCTTCAAGAACGGAGGATGTGGTTTAAGCTTCAGAGAAAAAATGCAAATGAGGAACTTAACGACTACTATGCAGCAACGTTCCAGAACTTTGCCTTCTACCAGGGGCAAAGGGAAATAAAAAAGAAGAGAGTCATCTTAACCAAGTGAAAAACAATCCAATAGTAGCGCGGGTTGAAGGTTAAGGTATGTCACTAAAGTCAAGTAACGGAACAGATGTACGATCTCCTGATAGGAAAGGATTTTCTGCCGGACAGGACGTCTGTGGGCTTGCTTCACTAGGTGATGATCATACTTCGAAAGTTGTTATTTTCGGCAAAGTACTGAGCGTAAATGCTAAGTGGTCCAAAAGTGTTGTGCGAAGTGTACCAAAAATAAGACATTTATCATTCTTGAAGGAAAGAAGACATACATGTAAAAGCTGCGATGGATCTAAAATGTTTGAACAATTGTATTTGGAGATCGCATTGGAAACAAAATAATAAAAACAAAGAACAAGACGTCTTATGCACGTGACTTACGCCATGCCGGGGTGCTCCCAAACGGATGATTCTCTGTCGCACAAAAACAAACGAATATGATCTAAGGCTATTATGTAATTGTAAGTTCATCCTTTGCGGTCATTTTAGCGAAAAAAATGGAGGTACCACCTTCAGGGAGGTCAGGGTCAGGTCATACCAATTTTGCCTGCATGAATGGCCAGTCAAAGCTAGAAACAGATGTGACAGCACTAATACAGTCACTGAAAATGACAGCATTAAAAGGTTTTAACATCACTAACCCACTCTTGAGCCATGCAAGTATAGCAATATAGTCGAGTATTTACGGAAGGTATCCGCTGACCCCCCCCCCCCCGTTGCATAAAGCCCTAAAGACTGCTTAAAGAATTCTTGCAAGTACTTCTGCTGAAGCACAATTAGTTGAGCAGTTAAGGGGGATTTTCTGCCCGAATCGTTCAATTTTTGAAGAAAGCATAAAACTTTGTACATGACTTCTATAGCATCAGAGGTTCCGAAAAAAATAGACCCAAAAATATTACGCCCCCTGGTGGCCGCCATATTGAATTCCAAAATGGCCGCCAAAATAACCGCTTTTTAGCCATAATTCTTTTTCTACAGCACCTAGAGTAATCTTTGTCAAAGACGCCTCACATTTTTATCCACCAACCGTGTGCGCGCCGAAGGCGCGAGGCCGAGCGGAGCGAGGCGTCTTTGCGCAAATTGGTATTTCCCTGTGCAAGCATAATGTGTCAATCAAAGTATGTCGTCATCGTAAGCACCGCCCAATTTCATCGATGACGTCGCCCGTCAAAATTACTATATCGATTTTTGCACGGCCTAATTAGCATACGATTCAAAGCAAAATAGTTCACTCGACGAAGTTCTCGACAGCTGCGAGTGCGAGTCCGTATGGTATGTGAGATGGCAGATGGGCTAGTTGTAGCCCCGGGGTTGTAGCCCAGCTCTGCAGAAATAAAAGTCCCCAGTAAAAGTTATTCCCACCTTCCCTGCACAAACACACTGAATATGAGACTAGATTAGGGCATACGTCAGTCATTTTATCAAATATTCGTACTGCAGTGACCAGTCAAAATTGCCAATCACAGACATGACAAGTGATTTTGAACATTAAATTAAAAACGATGAATCCTGACCCGCATATCATCATGCCACGCAAATGTGACATGTGGCGAACATCCCAAAATTCAAGCCAGAAATGATGTCTAGTTTACAAATTCACGCCGAGAATTTAGGGGACGCGTACCTCCTATTCTAGACCAAACTTTACCTCGGGAACTTTCCATGACAAATTGACAAGGCACCTCCAACATACTGCACAATTAAGGCAAAACTTTCGGCCGAACCATGGCTGAACGATGCAATGAAACTACGTGTACTACAATTATACAAAAATCGTTCACTCGTACTGCAATTCACATTTATCACATCAGTACACGTAGCAGTAGCTTCAAATACGCTCACAGTGTCATACTCAGCACAGTTAGTACCGTACGTGCGGCTAGCTCGAATAATCCTACACCGGGATCCTACACAGTGACAAAACGATGCATGTAATTCCACTATGATTTTCACCGGGCCGTTTTCACAGCAGCAAGAGTGTTCGCCATTTTACATTCCCAGCTAGCGGTATCAGGGATCCTCGCTGTCATGGCTGTATTCGCTTTGTTTTGAATCCGTTACCAAAACCCATTAATTGAATGGTTATTGATCAGTTCCAATAAATTCGTATTCTGAGAACTATTTTAAGCGAACGATGACATCATCATTGACCAATCAACGATCGCTATAGTTTCGGAATATCCCCAAAAATCAATGAGTAACAAAGAAAAGGAAATATTTGCGAAAAGGCTTTGATTGCGACTCAGCTTTGAGCGGTCCAGAGAGGGGCGGACTCACACAAATTGAATAAATAATCAAAGCCTTGATAAAAGGCTACACCTAGAGGCAAGATTCAAGTGTCTATACCTATGTTTTTGATACCAAGGAACACTTTGGTGGTCTTATAATTTTCATCCAATGGTTCCATCATTGACTTTTTTAAGATGGCTGCCATAATTGGCCAATTCGGTGAAGTCAAGACATCAACTGGTCGCAAAAGCCCTAAATTTCACGGATTCTCGTGATATGTTAGAGGTGCCACTGCCTACGGGGAAAGACCTTTTCGGAGGTCAATGGGCGTCCTTCCCAGCTCAAGAGCAAGAGCAGAAAAAGTGCACCTTGTCAACTAAGACTGGGCCTCAAGCGCTCAGGGCAAGCAGGGAAGGAGAGGAAGCTACCCCCTCCATTAACGATGGGGCGCTCAGCCAGCCTCTACCCCCCCCACACACACACAGGGTTATCAGGCCCTACGAACCAGGAGGTGGCACTGGCGGTAAATAGGCGGGAAAGCTCTATGGTAAATGACAGAGGAGTAAGGGCAAAGACAAAAGTCAAGGCGGCCAAGCCGGTCGCTTATGACTACCCAGGGCAGCCCTCTTGCCACCTGTGGGTGGGCGGTCATCTCATGGAATTTGCAGGGGCATGGCAGGCAGTGACCATGGAACTTTGGGTTCTGCACGTGGTAGCCCAAGAGTTCACGGCCTGTCTACCCCCATTCCGACTGGTGAGGTTTATCTACCTTAAGTTCCAAGAGACACTACCAAGTGGGACAAGCTCCGGCGGGAGAATACTGCTTTGTTGGCCTAACGTGCCGTAATATACCTCTCGATTGCAATTCGGGAGGTCTTTTTTAACTACAAAAAAAAAAAAAAAAAGAAATCAGGGCAGTGGATGCCCAACCTGAACCTGACACCTTTAACTTAAACAAGTTTATCTTACCTCGCCCTTCCATTGGAGACCCTGCACACGTAAGCTCGTGGTCTCCCGTTCAACCTTGCCATCAACAATCACGCAAGCTGTGGGCTATCTTTCTGCCCCTGCCAGCACTGCGTCCTTCTGACCAGAGGAAAAATAATCTTGGTCAATGCGACGACATGACGGTAACGATATCAACAAGGAGGGAGAACAAAAGCCCCAGTCTCTGCAAGGAGACTCTTAGGGTAGTGTAGGCAACGGAACATTGCTCTGATAGCGTCCCATGTAATGGGGTGGAGAACATCTAGGTCTCTATAGTGGACACCCTCTCCCGGAAGGGCAAAAAGTGCCAGGCGTCAACGAAGATATTAAAGGGGTCGTCATTGGAATGGCACCTCCTTCCAGCAGTTTGCTGATCATTTATTAGAGGCTACAGGCGTCCCATGTGGACCTCTGCCTCCGTCCCCATGAATCACAATCCGCGCCCCATATACTCGTGGGGTCAGATCCCCCTTGTGATGATACCAAGAGTCTTCCAGAAGGTTTCTCAGTCCGACAAACTGATGGTTTTGTGGAAGCCGCCCAGGCGGCCATTGACTGTGGTTCCCACGGCAAGAGCTGCTAGTCAGGGACATTGTCTTTCTCCCTCGCGGATGGGGATCTGGGAAGCGGTCTCAGTCGAACGTTCGTCCCGGGCATACCATCCGCGCTCTTAACCTGACTGTCTGGCGCATTGCAGCCAAATGTACATTCAGACGAGACTTTCTGAACAGACTACTTTGATTCCTTTGCTCTCAGGCAGGGCCGCGGGGCTTTATATAGATGGTGCGCGCAATCGAGAGATCGATCCGAGTGTTGTGCGTATTGTCGCAGCTGGTACATTGAGAATGTTCCTAATAGAAATATCACGGGGGTTTTGGTGCCCAAACAGTCGAGGGGTGCGGACCCACCGCGATTGGACGCTCCATCGGGGTTGTCAGGGCCAACTCAGTTGTCTCTAATAGCCAGATTCTCATTGGCTGAATAATATGTTTTTTCACGTCACCAGGTTTGGTTCACGCGTTCAGAGTGGGACCTGCCGTAGTGCTCAGGTCATTCTTGGCGTCTTAGGCATTTGAGCCAGGAATTTGAGCCACTATGAGAATATCAGTCTCTTTGATATGCCTAGGAAGACGGCGTTTTTTCGTGGCAGTCGCCTTGGGGCGGCAGGGTTCCAAAAAATACACTGCCTTGTTCATGGTCCGAAGAGTATGGCGTGTCCATCCATCTCAGTGCAAGGTTTTCTCCAAAGAATCCGGACCTGCTGTTACGCCATGCCGAGTGTTTCTCCAGGACCAGCATTAGCGTGGGACAAGGTCAGAGGAAACTTTAGGTGGCCCACACTTAAAGTGGTATCAAGCATAATGAGAGGCTTCGGAAGACCAAAACAGGTGTTTTCAATCCTCGGCACTTACCGTTAAATCCTAAATGCATTTTTTCACTATTCAAAAATATCACAGTGGACCCCTGTCTTGTGTTACAGGGAAAAGCACTCCACCTTCTTTTTTTTGCAGTGAGGATTGTCAGGTGTAGTCATTTTCTCTAAGGAAGTAAGGGATAAAATAAGTCAAGCAGGTGGAAGAGAGGTGTGCTACGGAAAGCAACTCGTGGTGGGTCTCGGGTAGAATTGTATAGAAGTGGGCACAATCAAAAGCTGTAGGTAAGTCCCTCGGTGCGAGAGACCGGAAGCTATCGTACAGGCCTCCTTCACCTGTTCCCCCTTCCCCCGATGAGCACTTACCAGTGGGGATACTGTGCAAAAGGTCACGGAGGGTAGACACCGGAGGGGGGCCACTCCATGGACCCGTTTTGGTAAGACTCGCTGCTTCCATAACCAGGGGTGCATTCGGTGACCCACTGAAAAAATAGGGGTCTTGGGTGATAGAGAGCCAAATGAACCAATAAAATGTGGTTTCCAAGTGACAAAATTTTCCAAAAAATGAGGTCTGGAGTGAAGATTTTGCAAAATTTTCTAACATAAAGGTCTTTGGGTGAAAAAGTCCAAAATTTCCCCCAACATAGGGTCTTTTGGTGACAGTGTTAAAAATTTCACAAAATTGGGGTTTGGGGGGGGGATCTTTGTGTGGAAATTAAAAAGCTGGGGACTTTGGGTGCAAACAATGCTGAAAAAGGGGGGGAGGGTCTTAAAACCTACATTCGCGTCACTTCTAAGATGGCAGGTCCCCCGGGTAGGTATCGAGACCATTATATTTCCCTCGCAGAAGTGAAAGGGGGATACGTTAGTGATCAACATACGCTGCGTGACTAAGACGCACCCACAAAGTTATCCACCTGCACGGTCTCAGGAAGGACTGTAGTTCTTCCATTTGGAGAAAAAACAATTGGGTAAACGACTGCAAGCCATGTATTGTCAGTGACCGTTAAAAGCTTTTGACTGGTTTTTACCGATCAATTTAGAATGAGCTACAGCCTCAATTACGAAGAAAATAAAACTCATACTTTGCTAGGAGTTTAATAACTTGATCGTATATTTTCATCATTTATTCAAAAGGGAAACGAAGGAGGAAGATGACAAAAATCCATTAAAGGAAATTGTGATTGGCAAGCTATGACCTAAACATATTCTATTGGTGCAGAACCAACAGACATAACGTAATAATATTAATATAGACCTCTTATATATTCAATTTTAAAGTTTGTTCGGCCCCGTTTTACCTGCATTTCATATCAGGTGAATGATGTTCGATATCGTTATGAAAAGCAATTAATTGATAGAAAGGGTAAGCTTGGGCAAGTTACGTGTTTGGTTCTGCACAAACAGAGGTTAGGTCACAGTGGGCCAAACAATTATTTCTCATGAGCTTGTTCCATTCGTTTCCCTTTCGATATAAAGGATGAAATATAGGGTCAAGGAAAATTGAACACACAGTTCAAGAACCTCTACTTTATTTATTCGTGAAAGACGAGCGGTAATTGGTGTTCCCACGTCATTGAACAAAATAGCTTAATCTACATCGGGGTGATGGTGTTTGATTTTTTATAACTCCTGCAATCGTTTCAGTTGCACTGGGAATAATAACAATAGTCTGCAGTTCAAATGAAAAAAGCAATATGTGAAGGTTTGGTCTTTTACATACCGAGCGGATTACTTATCAAATAGCCCCAATTGCTGGAGTCAATGGAGTTTTGTGTACATTACACGTAGTCACTGATATTAGGACATAAATTGAGAGTGCAATTGAATCATTTCTCGAGATGGGCAATACAAGAAGTGATGGGAGACACAGGTAGAACTGGATTTCTATAATGTTAGAAAAAATTATTTCGGAAAGAATTAGTACTTCCCAGGGGTGCGCCTACCTTAGTTTTTTTCCGAGAAATTTTTTGCTTTGGATCGTGCCTATATATGTCAAACCAAACTTACTGTTGTGTCGACACGTTTATGTAGCAGGGATCTATGAACAAGATCGGTTTAGAACTATGATTAAAAAATACCGTATTTCTATTAGTCATGGACAGTGTGATCACTTTATTATATTCGTAATATATTATATAGCTACTTCATGAAATGGAAATTCGGGACACATGATCCATCTATCTCTTGCCATTTTCTCGTTGAGTTAAGATTTAATTGTCATCGACATGTGATCACTTTATCATATTTTTGTTATGAGTATTCGTATAATACACTCTAAGAAAAAATACGGCTGAGAACCGTTTTTGTCCTCTATATGGAAACCTTCAAGAATGGAACCATCAAAAATGGTTCTTCTTAAAAATCTGAGAAACCCGAAAAGTTCCTAAGTCAGAGAACCCATCCATATCCATACCAGGGCTTTGATCACTACTTCTACGAGATGGAGGAACACCTCCCTAGAATGCTTCCACCAATCGTAATTCTTGGCCAATTCTTGTCCAAGTTTGGACAAGTTGTTTTGACTTTCGTCTCTCATCTTGTTTTTGGACCAGTCCTGGCTCTTTCCTCGTCCATTCCTGGGGTTCCACCTGTCAACTCTGTTGGTCCACCTGTTATTTACTGCAGTCTAGAAACATGGCCTGCCCATCTATGTGTGTGGACACTCCTAATGCAGTCGTTAATATCAGTAACTCCTGTCTGTGATCGGATCCAGCAGTTTTCTCGTTTATCTTGGAGTCTGATGCCAGGCATGATTCGCTGCAAGCAGTTCCATCTTGGTGTATTCAAAGCCCCACGTTCACTGCCGTAGGTATAGACAGAAGAAGTAAGGTATTAGTTGAAACCTTTCTCTTTAACTCAATACGGTATTCTTATTTTTTCATGATGGTTTTCCCTTTTGCAAATGCTGCCCAGCCCTAGTCCAATTGCCTTCGATCTCAGGCAGTAAGTCCCCATCACGCCATCACTGTCTCTTCCAAGTAAGATGTACTGTTGAACATAAAAGGTGGCTTATACAGCAGTTAAAGAACTATTGTTGGTTGTTGAGTACCCTAACATGGTCATTAGAGGACAAGTTTAGAACCTATTTCGCACCTTTTTTCTTAGAGAGGGGTTACAAACAGTATTTTCCCGTTGAATCAACTCTAAAAAAGGTAAACACGATCGTCGACATCTCTCATAATAATATATATATATATATATGATATATATATATATATATATATATAGAATATAATCGATAGATATATATATATATTATATATATATATATATAGATATTTATATAGATGATATATACATTTTTACGAAATAAGGGAAATAGTACTAAATCATCCCAAATTTTCAACATGCACGGTTAGAACCTTGGAAGCACTTCATTAATAATAATTTAATTAGAATTTTGCAATTTGACGTATGTGCTAACAGAGAATTTGGTGTATTACATAGTGACGGAATTGCTGAACCCTATGTCAAAGAAGTGTTATACTTGATTACCAACCAAGCTTTAAATACATTGTGTAATATTCTTCATCTTAAAATTTTAACTGACACAAGAAAAAAATACTCTTGAATAATTTATAATATCGATTATTAGCAGGAATTTGTTATAATATTACAGTTCAAAGAGTGAATCGCGGCAATCCACTGAACATCCGCAATTCTATCTCACCAGTACATAATTTGCAGCTTCCTATTTCGATCCGACCATATCACGTTTAAGACAATTACCATCATGAGAAAAGTATTTTATGTTGCATGTTTAACTATTCAAAAGATTTTATAATAGGTAAGAGTATATTTTATTGTGAAAAGTGTAAGAAAGTAATAAATTATTAAAGGAACTAATAGGGAAGTTAAGTTGTGTTTAACATATAGCATCATGGTGGCAGCCAGTACAGGAGTAAGTGTGACAGTGACACACAGACAGTTCGAGCTAACCATTCACAGGTATATTTAATAGACAGTTACCAAGCAAATCAGTAAAAAATTCAATTTTTTGAAAAATTGGGGGGCGCTCTTCAAAAAATGTGCTATGATTAGCTTTAAACATAATAAACGGCAAGTGGAAGGGTATGTACTCTATTTGCCCAACATGGCAGGTCTGGTTATTGGTGGAGCTGGTCAAATGGTAATATAGGCCCAAAGTAACCTTTCTTTTATAAAATTTATAACCAACTTAGGGGACCAGTCAATTATAATTAGCATGCCTTAAAATTGTGGGGCATCCTCGGCCACAATAACTAAATATTTACCTCACAAGTTGAGATTCATGTTCATTAATCTTCTTTCATTGCAGTCTTCATACATCATTTAATGCACGTCTTAAAATGGTTCTTATTATAACTGGAGCAAATCCTTCATGAATCTTGTCAATAAGGGCTCTTTTTCCCCATGGATCTTCTTGCTGACTATGCCCCTATCATAGTTTGCCAGTTCGGTTGTGAGACACCGTGAAGATGCCTTCTTTAAAAAGTTCTTTGACTCTTCTAATTTAAATGTCGGTATTATGGAAGATAATACCTTTGGAATGGCTCATACCTACAATGGCTAATAACCATTGCATATTGATTTTGGTTATCATTTGCATGGTGCATATGGTAACAAGCAGACATTGTGAAAACATATTGCATATCTTTTTTGAAAACACAGAGTTACCATTTAACAACCAATTATTGTGATGCATGGAACTTCTTGTGTATGGGTGAACCAGAGTGTTTTGAAGCAATCCAGATGCTAGCAATGTTCCTATATTGTACTGTACAAACACATGTCAGTACTTAGGGGTAATAAAAAGTGTTCCAAAAAAAGTTAAGAACCTAAGATATTTCATAGTCATTTTAAAAATTCCCTACGTACTACACTGTTATAGATTAAAAATGAGCATTATTAACAGTCAGGGGGTCTTATGTGTTAAGACACATGATTTTTATATGATCACATGACCCTATTGGGGTGAAATTTCCCCAACTGGTGCATTGGGGGATTGACTCAAAACACCCCGGATGTAACAAATAGTGACTCGGAAGACAAAATCAAACAGTGAGACATGGACAAGCATGCTTAGTAATCTCTGGGTAGTAATTTCAAAATTATGTTCAGAAACTAAAATAATGCAAAAAATACCAATTTGAGATATAAAAAGTCAAATTACAAAAAAAATAAAAAATATAAAAAAAGAATTGAAAAGTACAATTTTAACAAGAACACAAACATTAATATTTTTTTAAATTAGGAAATCAAAAACAGGAACCCAACTTAACAAAAACCTCAAAGTAAAAAACACCATACAAACAAAAAATCTAAAACAACAACAATACAAGAATATAAAAACAAAACAAAAATTAAAGTATAATGAAAAAGATTCCATAAAAAATTAAGGAAAAAACATTTTTAAAAAGAATAAAATCAAAAAACATTAAAAATAATGGGAGGCGGATAAATTAAAGAGCAACCAGAATGTCCAGAATAAGGTTTATAAAAATGTTAGAGGTCAACAATGATCCTTGGAGTGGATTTAAAAATTTCTTTTTAAAAATATCTCGGGATAATTAAAAATTATCCTGACTGAGACACTTTTCCGTATTTCGAGTCCCTCTACCACTCCATGAAGTTGACCTGATGTCGAACAACATTCTTGCTTAATAATTCCTTCAAGACCTTGGTCTGACAAAGGTAATGTTTTTGTTGAAGTGCTTCAGGGTATGAATTTTTGTACATAGCATATTGTTTTGCAATTATAAACAACAATGACCGTATTATTCGCAGTCCTGTGGTAGAAAAAGATTAGGATTAAATATTACTCGAGATAATTGTATTGTCTCAAGATAATGTTATTATCTCAAGATAATTTTATTCTCTCAAGATTAATTTTATTAATATCAATATAATTGTATTTTCGAGATAAGATCTTGAGATAATTTTATTATCAAGATAATTTTATTATTTTTTTTTTTTAATTTTATTATTTTATACTTAATTTTATTATCTCAAGATCAATCTTGGGATAGAAGTAATTACCACGATCATTTGTTTTACTCATAGGATCTTCCCGGGGATAATTTTATTTCTCAGGATAAGTTATTATCATCTCAAGTACATTTTTATTATCGACATCTTGTCTACAGAATAAGTCCAAAAATATTTCTGACATGTCACTGAGTGCGCCATAGTTTCTCAGTCAGAAAAAGGACCCAGTGAGAGAAAAAAATCATAATGGCAGTAGGATAAATCGCAGAAATGATGGGTTTGCGTGGTTTATTAGGACCCCGGGTGGATACTACATTTGCAATACTATTCAATTCACAGTGGTAGGGTGGAAGCCGCGAACTTTATGGACTGGTGTTCTGCAAAGTGTGATCAATTTTCTTAGCATCCAACTGATCGGTACACGGGGCAACAGCTTGGAGTTTCGGCAATTATTCATGTCATCGTATTAGTGAATGCCTTTGCTAGGTGAGCCATTCTTGGCATCGCTGCCTGTCTTCCACCGACTTTCTCGGTTCAGTAATTCTACCTTGGCAGAATGGGATCGATGCCTTCTTCTCACCTCCTTTTCTCGTGAGTTAATTTCTACCTTGGAGAATGGTAGGGTTGCATTGTCCATGACTATAACAGACTTTGGGGGTATATTTGGTTTACTTTTTAAAAAAAAACCCATACATTGCAGAAATAAAAAATAACTAATTTACAATAGTTAAGACTTGTTTTTGCTCAAATGGTGGCTCATGGTATAAAGAGGAATACACAGGCTTTCAGAAAACGTTTATTTGGGGTGGGTCCATTTGGACACCCCCCCGGAGGAAGAAGTTAAGAAGTTACGCCTATTTTGCTGAGAGACTTAAAAAATCTGTTTGGTTTCAGCAGGGAGGATTTGAGTACGTTAAACCAGTTTAACACCAAAATTTATTGTTAAAACAATAGAAGGTGGGAGAGCGTAATGAGAGGATTATATAAAATATAGTCCAAAGAGATTACAAAAGAAATGCTTGAGTGAGAAAAAGTTCAATTTCTTAAATAAGAAATGCAAGATAGCTGGTGTAAGTTTACAGACCACCAGTTTACTTTGGTTTTACAGAAAGAGTCAATGGTTTAACCTTTACAACGAAACCTGGGAGCAAAAGTGAAACCAGAGGAAACGGTTTTGTATTCCGCTTGCAAAAAAACAGCAGTGCGTATGAATTTAAGTTTTTATTTCGATTTATTTACAGAAAAACTTCAGCTTTACGTTCTTCTTGCAATTTATGGACGCTGAGATACTGTTTGTGTTAAATAATTACCTTAGAGATGTAAAACCAAAAATTCTTAGCAGTTTCATTATGTTCATGAAATGAGACATTGAAAGAAGTGGTTGTCAATGTAATCTGACTTTTATTGAGAACAATGGTAATTAATTTTGTGAAGATCTTTGTTATTATCATGATGTTACAGACAATAGACCACTCTTTGATCAAACTGATATGTTTTGTCGAGGAGAAATCGATACCATTTGGAATCTTGATGTGTGAATTGTCTTTGCATATAATGGTTATGGTATAAAAAAAAATGGTCCGGTGTCAGTCTTTCCGAATTGTATGGCTAAAATCGGTCAAATGGAATTTTAGGTCTGCCGCAAAATTGACATAGGTTCTGAACCCAAAGTCAGAAAGACACCAAAAAAAATATTCGGATAGCTCTGTTTATCTCTCTAACAACCAAAGGCAAACAGATTGAAGCAAAAACTAAAAACGTTTAACCTTTGTAAGACAGAAGCTAGTCCTGAATGTTAGGTTTTTATTGACACACATGTAGTTGGTAACAGTTTTCAGTAAACCCATTTTTCAATAGCGTTCAGCGTTCCATTTCACGCTGATACTCCCATTACATCTTCTTGAATGAAAAGACTTAATCCCGAGTTTGGCGACGACCCCTGCTTGGGCACTCAGCATGTGTGATGATCAGCTCTCACAGTTTCCCCGAAGTGCTTAAGGCCAAAAGGTACACCTCAAGAAACGCTCCTCGCCGACTTTTTACATCTTGTCCTGCCCTATACTTTATTCCTGGTATGCCTGCATTAATCCAGGTTTCGTCGGGTGTATATGATGTTGCGGACCATCTTCTGTGTTTTTTATGGCTCTGCAGATTCCGTGTTCTCACTCGGTGGTGACTTTGGGACGCCAATCCAATATAAAATTTCTTTTTCATGGAGGCGTAGACAAATCCTATTTTTTGCAACACATTATGAAGTGCACCTAAGCTTATGTTTGGAACTGGGGATCTTCACGATGGCGCAGTAACTGGCGAAGGGTTTGGTGGCTTGTTTTTGGGGAGGAAGGAATCATACCGTGATTTTGATCCTAACTTGCACTTTCAAAAAAACTTGGGTACTCCCTTAAATGATCTCCTTGGTTCGTTAATTTTGACGACCGTCTTTTATCTCGAAGTTTGCCCACTGCAATTCCCTTTTTTTTCTTTCTTGCCGAGTATACAACTGTTTTGGAAACCCCGCAGGCATCCGTGTTGTACGGACGATGTCATCAACACAGAAGCTCGGAAAAACTCTCGCCGGAAACAACAATAAACATTCAGAATAATTTATTTTTCTTTTCAAGTCATGCGCCCTTGGCCAGTGTTTGTGGAAACAGTACTTTGGGTGAAAGTGGCGAAAACACTCTTTTGAGCTGACGATCCTCCATTTTTAAAAGCCGTACGGTATCGTCTGCGATTGTAAATAATAATATTTGTACGGGTGTGATTTACCGCTAGTAAAACAAACATCGACCAGTGGTGATTTATGAGCAGTTTATTCGCCGCAGTATATCCGAGCCGAAGTCCAGGTGCCGCCATTAATTATTTCTTAAATATTCATCCGCCAAGTGATGCGACGTAAATAATTTATTATACAGACATAGATTATTTATCGCTCGCGCATTGCAAAATCAACGTGTTATGTGAATTTTATGGAATTGTGAGTGATACTTCATACTCCGAGCTGGACAGAGTATAGGTCGTTCCCTTGAGACATTCAAAACACAAAGTCTTAAGCTCAGCGAGTGGAGCGGAACGTAGAGGTCATGACTTCTACATTTGCATTAATTCTATAACCAAAATCGCTACTGTTAGTGCTAGAGGTCAAAAACTAAATCCAATTTGGACAAGTTTGGTTATCAATATTAAAGCTTGACAAAATTATCTATCCAGTGATAGCTAACACATTGAATATGAAGTTAATACGTTGGCACCTGTGCCAACAAAAGTTAATTTTTACGACTTTTTTCAATTGGTTCATTAAATTTGTACCATAGGTACAGATGTACATGAAGATGGCAATATTTTCTTCCATATGTCCACACAGATTAGCTTCTATATATGTGTCATTAATATCCGGAAGATTGGATTATTTACTTCGTTTATTTGTTTAGTTTTGACATTTTAAACACGTTCACCCACTGTGTTTTACCCTCGCCTAACCGACCTAACTCTTTTGTAACACGGTTACCAAGGGTTTGTCACCCCATTTACTCTAATTAGTCATGGTGGTTTGATGCAATAATGTCCAGAGCTAAACTATTCAGGAATCCACTAACTAAAGGGCCAGGAACAATATTGGTTGGAACATAATTACCATCAGACGCCGAAAATCTGAATGGCACGCCTTTTTGGGGGGTTCACGCCCCTTTTGAGCGAGTCTTACTGACTGTATCTCAGAACCCGTGACCTAGGTTGAGAAAAAGAGACCACTCAAAAAATGTGGGAATGGCCACAATTAGGGGGGTCATCAGTAATATATTGATTATCCAAAAGTCAAAGGTGTTTTAAGATAATTGTCAAAACTCTGATTTCACCATATTGACACTATACACTATGAATGACTTCATAAGGTTTTCATGCAAAACAGGAAGGGAGGAGCACCATACCCCTGGATTTTTGCTTAACTCTCCTCCGGGTAATTTTTTGGGGGGTAGATTAAGGGTAGGCACAAAAAGAAAATCATCTCTTCCGTTCTCCAAATGGCAGCCGGTCAAAATGTTGTGCTTAAGCAAAATTGGGTAAATTTGGTGAAACCGTTGTTGTATTTTGTAAGGTGTATATTGCCTACTACCATTTTGTATTTGATCACAACTAATCAGTTATGGCGCTTGTATGTGCACAGAGTTATTGGACTTTGATTTTCAATTGGGATATAATCAGCATTTAATGTTACTCCTTTCGTTTTCATGGGGGGGGGGGTTAAATGGTCCATCGTAAAGTGAAAAAAATTGCTTCCATTTTATAGGGACATACGTTGAAATGTTAAGATAAAGACCCTTCAGCAGCAAAGTTAAACGCTGCTGAAGGGTCTTTAAAATGATCTAAAAGCACTAATGCATTGCGTTGGGGACCATGAACAGGCAAAAAAGAACATCACACCCCTTTATGAATGAACAAGTCACTAACAGCACTTTATTAGTATAAGACGGCACGCCGCATGGTGGGAATACCGTGTATTTTATTTTTTAGGGCCTAATGGAAAGGGTAATTATATTAAACAGGCCGAAGGATCTTTAAATAATCTACATGCACTAACTACAGCCGGTTTCAGGCTAAGAAATTTCATGACCCTACAAAGTTGCCCCCCACATTTTTGGCTCAAATGAAAAAGTAGCTTAATTAACCATTTTTTAAGCCGCACTACCATGGGTATAGCCATGGAGGAGGGGACCACCCCCCCCCCCCCCACACATAACAACACACAATCAATCGCGAAGGGGAGCCAAAAATGAGAAGAAAAAAGACGAGAAAAATAGTAAAAAAGAGGGAAGACGAGAAAGGGGAAGAAGAGCGAGCAAAAAGAGGGACATAGGGAAGAAGAGAATGGGCAAAGAAGAGAAGAGAAAGGTGGAGAAGACGAAAGAAGAGAAGGGGGACGACGGAAAACGACGAAAACGGTGGAAGTTTGTGCTCGAAACAAACACTTAAATGGCCTTACCCAGGACCTTACGGGAGCGTCCACCCCTAGGACCCCACCCCTGGTACAATAATCATCCCTCAGGCAAGTACAGCACCCACCCCCCCCGAGTCAGGTCTTGCTGCGTACTAGGGCCGCATGGTACGGTGGAGAGACCGTAAGTAATTAAAATGTGGCTTGATAATCTTCTGTAAAAATTCCCAACTGTGCAGAAATCTAAATTACAAACAATTTCAATAATTCTAATATCTTTAAAGAGTGCTCTTTAAGATGGCAAAAATAAAGTATCTATCCCTACTACAGGCTTCGCGTCTCAGTTTTCAACATGTTCGGGTAATTTAGGACTTTTTTCATTCGGATCAGGGGGGGGGGCAACTTTTTTGGGCAGATCTTTGATATTTTGCCCTGTTCCATGGTCACAAGCATACAGTTAGTACTTTTAGATCATTTAAAAACCATTCAGCAGCATTTAACTCCGCTATTAGGTCCCTATAAAAGGATAAAAAATATTTTCCACATTACGATGGGGCCATTTTTTATCCCTCCCAATGAAAACGATAGGAGTACATTAACATACTGATTTTCCCATTTGGATCCAAATGGGTCAATATTCTGTACAATCAACCGTCATAATGCTAGCCTATACTGATTGAGATTTGGAGCAAATCACTGTTATAACGGCACTTAAAAATGCACGGTTGTCACCTATATTATTACAAATTTTACTCATGGTTACAAAATTTATACGGGCTGCCGTTTGAGAACGGGAAGGAATATGAATTTTATGTTTGTGACCTACCCTTATTACCCTAACATTATCCTTAGGAGAGTTAGAGGCAAATTCCAAGGTCTATGGTGAACTCCCTTCCTGTTTTTGGCAGGAAAACCTTTAAATTCATTCAATATTGTAGCAGTGCGAGATATGGTGTAATCAGTTTTTGACAATTATCTTAAAACCCTTTGACCTTTGGATATAAACAGTTATTACTGACCCCCATAATTTGGCCATTCCGCACATTTGAGTGGTCTCTCAAACTTCTAGGTCCAACGGTTTCTGTAGATACAGTCAGAAGTACTTCGCACAAAGTCATGGGAGTTATTTAGTGGGGATTTCAGAATCCTCACCACCAAAGGGTCGTGTCCCCCAAAAAAGGGGCGTGGCCATTCAGCATTTTTCGGCGTCAGTGGGAATTATGTGACCAACCAATAGTGTTTCTGGACCTTCAATTAGTGGATTCTGAAGAGTTAGCTCTGAATATAATGCATCCAAAAACCACCATGAGCCCCTACTAGAGTACTTTGAGAAAATTTGTTTATAAAGCACCCCGATGCTTATATGATTTTGATAGCAATGGATAGCTATGTCCTCTTCTTTCCATTGATACGCAACATAAGTACTAACATACGTAGTATGGCGTCACATGACGTCATAAATTCACACGTCGACAGAATTGGCATTTTCCACAGAAAATAGGCGAAAATCCAATTTTGCGCTAAAACGAAACGCGGTTTTCATTCTAAATGGTGGCAGTGAATGTTTTATATAACATAAGGTTTAGAGCCTACGGTGCATAATATTTTCAAAAAATGTACCCCACCCTTCGACTTTTGGATGGCATACCCCTAGACTAATATTAGTCAAAGTCATACCTAACCCTGGTGAAGTGCTACCTTCATATTTTTCCTACAATGACGGTAAGGTTGAGAAAAATGATTGCTCTGAAGCGTGTTAGGAAACTTTTGGCATTTAGCTCACTGGAGCAACCCCCCGGTAAATAATAAGTTAATTTCGCGGTCTTTATTTCTGGTGGTTGGTGGTGTTTATAGACCATAACGGGGATAAACACTAATGGAATTTGGGAATTTGTGATCACATTTAAGCGATAGCATTATCTTTACTGTGATACCAAATTTACATATTCAGTTTGACTTAATCTTTCAAAAGCTGGATGCATATATGCCCAATTTTTTTATTAAACAATATCGTAATTAAAATACACGGTGAATACTGCAATCATCATCACATCGACGCGGCCCCCCAGCAGCCGATCGCAAGTTTCCTCCATTCACTTCTGTTTTGGGCCAAGGTGGAGATAGCCTTTGGTTGCAACATGTTGTTTTTGTCCCCCAAGAGCTTTTGGATGGAGGAGAGGTTATGATGTTCTCTGTCCCGGCCTGCCTTCCTCTTGCCATGCGGTGTGGTGTAGAAAGCATATAACATACTAGGCTCTCCCTCTGCATCCTTAGAATATGACCAAGAAAAGTAGCTGTCTCAGTCCTTACCGGTTTATCAGGGCTCGTACACTGTAAAGCAGCAATATATTTTGGCATTTGAGACACGATCAATGCGCATGACGTTCAGCATGATTCTGTAACAACATGTTTTCGAAGAATTGGGACCTTACTCTCATTGTTTGTCAGCACCCAAGTTTCGCAGCCATACAAATACTTGTCACGTAATGTTGTGTTGAAGAGGCGTACTTCATTTCGATTGGTATACTTTTATTTCTATATGCGCTTACAAACTGCCAATTGCTGCCCAGGCCGGGCTTTTCGTCTGTTTAAGGTCTTTGACTGGAAGCCTCATACAAACCAGATATTTGAAGTCGGAGACATGGTTGATGCACTCGCTATAAACTTTAAGCAGTGGAAGTGGGTTGCAGTTGGTAGTCATTGAAATTCTGTCTTTTGCACACTGATGATAGGGCCAATTCTTCATCTGCAGCTGCTGTTCTTGATAACTGTGCTGAGCTCTAGGGATTGGAGACTCCGTAGGGCGATGATCGTCAGCGAATAATGCAATATTTCCACTAATTATCATAATATAGGTATAACCGACCAACACTATGATTAGTTCTCTGTTCCTTTTTAGAGTTATTGCATAAAAAATAACAGGTGGATATAATCGTAAAAGAAAATGCGATTATCCTAAAGTATTTTTCACCATTGCTTTGTTCAATAATTTAAACAGATGTACAATTAATATGCAACATTTCTCCTCATGTGCCAATAACATCCGCAAAATATGATTGAGAACTTTATTTTTTATTGAGTTACGGCTATTTTAAGGTATGTTCACTTCCTGCCCTCTATTTTTGAGCTGTGTGGCTGTTTACAGACCATAAATAGGTTACACGCTACCGAATTCGGGCCAATTTGGTGTCATGTTAAAGCTAATACCATTATCTACACTCAAGACCTAAAACGTTTAATTCTTGGAAGTTGTCCTGTATCAAAAATATGAAAAAAGGGGAAAAAAAATTTGAACATAATTAAGCTTTCCCATCAATTTTTTACAGTGTTGTTCATCCAATCTTCCTCAAATTATCACTCCAACCTTAGTTACGGTTTCGTTGTCTTTTGAGTTAAAAAAGGGTTCTCCAATTTATTTGTTTTGCTGTTATTTCAGGGGGTTTGTATGACTCTAAAGGGGGCACACGCAGTAAACATAGGGTAGATTTAAATCATAGTAAAAGAATATCAAATTATTTATTAATGATACCAAGAACTATTTATTTTTTTTTTTTTTTTTTTTAATTGGCATTGCCTTAGAGTCTGTTTTGTATCCATGTATATGTTCCCCCATTTCACTTTGTTGCCTAATTGGTTTTCACTTGTTTTATTCAGCCAATAAATAGCCTTGGTTCAGCTTAAGCAGAGTACCTGCCATCTTTCATAATCCTTTAAAGTCCTCTCTGTAAAGAGGACTATTTAAAAAAAACACCTTAAAGTGACAGGAGAGATTTATTTAGGATACAATTTCTTTGAATTTTCACTGGATTGGTTGTAGACCAACTACCTAGAACGTTTCGAATGTTTATTGGACAAAAAAAACAGGTTCAAAAGAAAACCGCAACCTGTTTTGAACTTCATAGAAAGCCATGCTTGACTTTTCTGTCGTGCACGACAAAACTACTCATCCTCATCTTATTACTAAAGATGGCGTAAATGGGAGCAGGTAATCCATGCTGTGCACTGTTTGAGAATGCCAATATTTCAGTTGTCTTGAAGTTGCATCTTTGTTAAAGACAGAAAAGCTTCAGACATGAAATGTTGGAGGCATTACAGTTATGACGAAGAACAACGAAGTTTCCCATTACATATCGCTCAAATTCCCCCAAGCAAAAAAAAAAAAAAGTACTGTATTGTAAATCTGCTCCAACAGGTGCTAATGCCACCAAATGTAGTCCAAGTTGCTAGTTGTCACTATCCTTTGAAAAACAGGACGAAAATGCAAATATTATTCCATATTTAACACTCCCGCAGTCACTGCCATAACCCTGTTTGGGAGGGCGAGCTTGGTGTAGTGGCCATCCACTCGCCTTTCACCAATGCGGCCTCGGGTTTGAATACCTGTATATTATTTCGTGCATTGGGTGGCCAATACATACCCGTCCCGCAGGTTTCTCCGGGGGAAAAAAACCTTCGGTTTCCCTCCTGCATCCAAAATTATTTCCATAAAGCCTCCTTGTCGTTCTGGATTTACTCGTTGTGTGATAGCTGAGGCAGCCTAAGGCACTCCAAAGCGGTGTCCTGAGCACCTCGGTGGATTGTTGGCGCGTTATAAGATTAAATATTATTATTATTATTATTATACATCCTCAACATAGGAAAGGGGCACAAAAACAGCAGACAAAGGATTTCAATCACTATTACTCTCAAATGCTTCAGATGCTTCTGTTTCAACTCTTGGACATGTTACATCACCTTTCTTTTAATATGAGACTTGATGCCTCACTGTGGATATTGTTGGAACGGCCTCTGCCATTACAGGGCGTAATATTGATTTTTTCCATTCCAGTTTAACCAAGGATCGAGGAATTAGGGCAAAATGAATAGTACTATGAATCCCATGTGTTTATTGAGCATGATTATACAGTGCGCTTCCATATCCCAAGGTGAGGTTCCACCATGACATGATAGCTAAGTATGAGCAATCTATGGAAAGATTCACTCACATAGAAGATGCACCAATGCCTTGATGCTCTTGATAATATGGGAGGATGAGATTGTAGTGGACAATGTGTGGACAAAACATTTTACAATATAATCATTTGAGCACATTTACACATTCCCAGAATTAAACCGTTGTACCTTGTATCTGAATAGATAATTGTATTAGCTTATTGTGTACTAAAATTTGCCCAAAGTCAATCAGTGTTTACCTGTGTAGTCTATAAATAACCACACTGGAAATAAAGGGCGAAAATAGAAGACATAGGGTGAACAATTACTTTAACATGTAACTAAAAAAAATAATAATCAACGAAGTAAATAATCGATCTTCCGGGTATTATTGACACATATATAGACTCTAATTCGCCAAAATATGGAGGAGCAATATTGACATCTTCATTGTACTTGTAACCCAATATTGTACAAAGTTGATGCAAGAAATTGAAAAAAGTCGTAAATAGATCTTTTTTGGCACGTACCAACTTATACTTTCATAGGAAATTCATGTGATAAAAGTAGTATAGGAATTGGTTTAGGAACAATTCGTTGACCATTTTTTATGTCCTACTTCTTCGAATGTTTTATTGTACTTGGGTATGAATTAAGTGACATAATTTGACGTAAATTTAGAACACCCCGTCTGCCCTAATGGGATGAGAGTTTAGTTAGCTCGTTACCTAACCGTGAATTGAAAGTACTCATTTTGATAGTTAAGCGCTGGCATCGACTTCTCTAAAATATTAGAATTGTCATTCCGTATAACGCGATATTAATAGGCCAACACATCAACCCCAAGCTTTTATCCCTATCAGAAACGGTTCTAGACGGATGTCCAAACCCCAAAATCCTCCTCGATTCATATAGCTAATACGGTGAGTTCAGAAGTGTCGGATTTGTAATTATTGTCATGCATCCTAGTCTGATGCGGGGCCCAATTATAGTTTCGGGACGGCCACATTTCATCTCTCAATGCCAGCGTGAGGTCTTCTATGCATGGTATATTGTTGTAAAAAGTTAGACGAATGGGGGGACATGACCGTCCGAAACCCACATCAGGACCAGGAGGTGTTGACAATAACTGAAAGGGTTGTTTACCGATCGTTTAAATTACAGTGGCGCCAGAGGTATTATTATGTCATATTGGGAACACAATGTATTGTGACAGGTTAACATGGATACGCTCCTCCAATCACAGATCTTACCAAGATGTGGCAATATTTATTGGTAATATTTATATAGAAGCTCGGAGAAACTGGCGAGCAAGAACTAAAATAAAGACGGGCCCGCTTGAAACTCTGAAATAAAGACGAAATACATTCGCGCTCTCGTTTCACTTTTTTTTTCTTTTAAAATTTTTTCACTGTATAACCGTATTTGGAAGGACGATTTTTCCCGGGGGGCCACTTGTATTCAAAGTGGGATTAAGCGCTCGTCACTGGTATCACATAACCCAGTACTCTGTGGCACAGTGTATTTCTCACGCTTAGAAAGCGAGAGGTCAGGGTTCGAGACAGTGTATTTTCGTCTTTTATTTAGTTCTGTGCTCGGCCAATGCTTCCGGATTCTAATAATATTACCAAGTTACTTCCGGGTGATCATGTACTTGACCCATCGAGTGCATTGAATTGAGTTTCGCTTCGTCATAGATTCTCCTGAAATATTTAGGGGCCAGATAATCGGCATCCCCGGCCTTTGACTACTGCTGAGAAAAATGCGCCATGATTGTTTATCATGAGCAATTGGGAAAAAAAAGAAAAAAAAAAATGGAAAATCAATTCCAAATACAATCGCATTTGAAAAATTTAATTGCATTAATTTTTAGCGTTTTAGGTTATTTCGTTGGTTAGTGTACTCTGCAGCTAATTCAATTATCTCATGTTCAAAATTTGTACCAAAAATGATCAAAATTGCCTAGTTCAACCTCTTTTAGAACGTATTCCTCCGCGAACCGATGTTTACGCAATTGGGGAACAAAACATGTGTTAAAATGTTGATATTTAATTAACTTCCTTGTTGCTGTACTAAAAGATAAGTATATATCAGATGATATTTTTTGTTGCATTTAAAGAATGATGATCAAAAAAAGGTTTTTGACCCTATGATATATACACTTATTAGACTGGAAAATGGGGGTGAGCGGTTTCCACCACGGCTACTTTTAACTTATACCCAATTAAAAAACAAGTCGATATATCGATTGCCATTTCCACAAGATGTACCACGTATATCACGGAACAAATTCCAAACCCAGGCCACTACACACCACGACACAGATGTCAACTCCCGTCCAGTACCCAAAAACCAGTTCGGACGAAAGGTTGCGATGAGCAGTGTGTTATCCTGAAGCAGGCAGTTTCAGCAAAATAGGGTAGGGGGAAATGTTGACAGATACTGGAAACTTTGCACATGAAAGAGGATGAATATAAATAAAATGATAGAAGATGGACCAGCAGCTAGTGATGTAAGGAAATACGAGACTAAAATAGCAGGCTTTAAATGTTTGGTAATAGAGTCTAATTTGTTCTACACGTTAGTATAAAAAACGAATTGCTCGACTTTATTCCATATGTAGATAGAACTCTTCCAATATGGTTCAATGTACTAACCCCCAAAAAAGGTTTTTCTAACATCTCCTTAATGTTTCAAGAGTGTAAGTATATAAAGACTTCTTAATTTTGAATAAAAAGTTCATGAGAGAAACCGTAGTACATTCTAGTTGGAATATTTGAGTTATACCAAAGCACCAGTTCAAACACAAATCATCCAATTAAGTAAATAAATAAAATAATGTATAAATAAATAAATACATAAAATTAACTATTTGATGCAATTTAAATTTTACAGAGTCACATTTGCAATCCGAAAGAACATTCCGTCATCCCATGCACTATGGCGATGACCTCACCGATCTCCCAAGTGATGTAGACGTTGATGGCGTCCCATATGAGCCTCAAGATGTTCCTGATGGTGGTGTCGCTCCCTCCATTGTGCATTGGTGAAGTGTCTTACCACAAGAATAGAGGGAGCCAAACCAAGGAGCGCATGTGCAAGGTAGATGAAACACGTGACAGGAGGGACGAAGCGAAGCAGCCCCTACAGTGCCCAAGTGCTGGGTCATAGTATTCACAACATGCTGAATTTGCAAATTATTTAATGCTTGTTTGAGTTTTAAGAATGTTTGGGATTGTTAGGAGGTAACAAAAAAGTCTTCCACAGTAATTACCATAAGACAGTTATAAAACGGATCAGTAATTTAGCATGATAAAACTGCCTCTTGGTAATTTAAACAGGGTATTCTAAGTGAGGTTGTTACACCACTAACCTGGCTTCGTAAGGATAAAACATCTTGGGTGGACTATTTCTATTGACTCGCTAAAGAAAAAATGCTTTTTTAAATCTTTGAAAATGCCATAGTGTATCAAGAACGTGGTGGAATTCCAGATTGACCTGATGCGCCTGCTCCTGCCTGCTATGTTTCTCAAAGTAAATGGCCATTTGGACAGTAAATGTGTGCGTCTAGTGCTTCGTTAATAAAAGATTTGGTCACCATATGTTAAAATTTGGTTGTGTTAACCTGGTGCGTAGCTGCTTGGTTTTCTATTCGAGTTTTAAATGTGAAAGAATCCGTTTTCTCTAAGTTACCAATTTTTCATAGAACTACTGTGTATAAGTGCGTTAGTGGTGTATAAACCTTTAGGCTTTTCTCGGGGATTTTTTGTAAGGAGGCTAAGGACGAAGACGTCTGCGGGGACGCGTTTAGGCTTTTTTTGGGGGGAGGGGGAGGGGAGGGGGGAGGTTCTTGTATGAGACTTCTGCCACCGTCTTAACAAATCTTATATCTAGGGAAACAGTACCGTTATTCATGAAGTTTTACGCATGTACTGTTTGTGTTCGTTCGAAAACAAGAACATTGTAGTTAATTATGGTCGCCATGTGGTTTTGAGAGAAAAAAATCGTACTATATAGTAAACGCAATTTCGTTACTATAAAGAAAGAGTGTTTTATTAAGAAAAAAAATAGAAAACTGACTTTTTTTAAGAACTTTTTTTAGTAAAAACCACACAATGTAGTTTTGTAGTTTGTTGTGTGTGTGTGTGTACACACACACACATTTATGTACACACACACACCAGACTTTTTCCTTATGTAATGAGGACTGCATTTGCAAACCGAGCCACGTCCCTCGTTCGCAATGATGGTAAATATATTGCTCAGTGCTTTATTTCGTTAATATTTAATTTCTTTGAGACAGAACCCATCACTACTCAAATTTCTTAGGACGACTGCACCTCGTCAAACCACAAAATATTCTTAATGGACCATAAATCTCAATACATACTTATGGGGTGTTTGTAATTCAACACTTAAGCGCTGTCTTGTGCACTCGCTGGTGTAGGGGGACTCAGGTGCACCTCCCCTTCTGAAAACCACTTTGCCAATGGATTTTTTTATTTTTTTTAATCAAAAAACTTGTAACTGAGGTAATCAAACACGACCACATTGGCAGAAAAAGGCTTGTCCAAATAGCTAAAACTCAAAAGTAGTCCTTCCTATAAAAATCATAAAATTCGTTTAAAAATTCTGGATCGGGAAATTTTGTTATACCCATTATCCTATGGGCACTGTTATATTATACGTACTATACATACAATGTTTGACCACATGAAAACGAGAGATCCGATTCATTCATCTGAAGCTTTGGAATTAAGCATTTTAGTGACTATCTTTAGTTTAGTCGGCTATTTCTATATTATTACACCACAAACAAAGTAATATTATATTTCAAAATCTCTGAGGTCAGCCTTAGGTTTTAACACTCTAAAGGGGAAATGGCAGAAAAAATTGGACGAATGAAACGGACCGGTACGGAAATCACTTCCACGAGTTTGCAAACAATTGGATGTTTCATTCTGGAAAAACAGTTAAAAACAGGAAGAAGTTCCAGGGGGAGGTGGCAGTTTGTGGAATTTCTGGACAGGGATGCTGACATTACTGCCAGCATTTACCCCAAACTTGAAAAGTATGTTATCATCAGTCAAAGACCATTGCTATTGTAATTTGCGCTAATCCCGGCTAATCCAGTCTCACTTGCCAGATCAACAATCTACTACAAGCCTAAAGTACAATGCATTAAATCCGGGGCTGAATGATTTTGAATTGTGGCGCAAAACATGTGCTAGGATACCACTGTAAATTCGGTCAGGTATGTCAACACCTTGCTTTCCAGAAATGTCCACAAACTGCCACCCCGGGGGATCTTCCTGTTTTTACTGTTTACAGAATGTAAACATCCAAAAATTTGTTTTCAAACTCGTGGAAGTGATTTTAGTTAAGGGTCCTTGTCATTATTCATTTTTTTTCATGGCCATTATGTCCCCTAAGTGGACAAGGTACTTCCTATTCCGTTGATGTTACAAGGGGGGGGGGTTCCATGGAAACTCCCCCTTCCTATGGAAAACCCACTTTCCGGAAGGAACACTTTTGCACGAAAATTTTACCACATATGCAAGGGTCATAAGACAATAAAAATTAAGCAATGAAACATTGAATTCCAAAAGAAAACCTTAAAATTAGGGGAAAAACATTATTTGCCAAATTCAAAAAAAGGGGGAACGCAAATTTAAAAACACGGCCTCGTTCCACAAAAGTATAATGTGAAATGACAACAAGTGTTTAAAAAAAAAAATGTGTTCTAAAAAGGTCCAATCGACCTATACTTAACACAAAATTATGTCATTTTTTAATGTCATATTTTTTGTAGGTTTGCATTGTCTGCCGTGTAACTTTCCAATTAGTTTTTATACAGTTGGCGGATGGAGCTATGGCAACAAAAATCAAAGTGATCGCTATCAGATTTTTGGGTTAACTGAATTGATATTATTATCTTATTGTTTGAGGCATGATCTTTTAACGATTTGCGCACTTCTGTATTGTATAGTTATAAAACTGAAATTCTGTCATATAAAAACCAATATGTGGACCAATAAGTTTCACATCTCATCTGTCATTTGCTATATTTGAAAATTATTTCTTTAGGTCTGGGTCTTAATTTTGATGCAAAGCTAGAAAAAAAAGTCTGATAGGGTGGCAAGCTGCCCAGTGTCAATGAACTGATATCCACTGTCCCTTAATTTCATTCCCATCGGACAGTATTTGGCACTGATTTAAAAAGAACACTATCAGTGTGTTGCCTTTGAATTGCATACTGACTAATTTATCACAAATCAACATGGAGGTGAATTAAAGGTCCATGGCCCGTTCGCTAATAGCCTCGTCCCCAGGGACCCCAGAATGGCAGATTTACCGGAAGTGGTCACAATTTTGTATCAGAAGAAAAGAAAGCTACTATTTTTTTCTATTTACCCTGTGAAATATTAGGGCAAAGGGATGTTTGACCAAATTAAGACCACTCTCAGTGATTATCGGAAAGAGTCAAAATCTATTTAATTGCAGGGAAAACTTAAAAGTGAAGCATAAGTAGTAGAATTCTCTAATTACTCTTTCAATGACGGACGAAAATTGCAGAAAGGAAAAGAAAACCGGCACTGTTCAAAGATAGGCATCTCCAATAAGTTACGTTGTGTAGTTAGGTGTCCGAACGGACAGTAATGACTCAATCTCCGATTCTGTCCATATTATTAGGTTGCTTCTGGTCCTATTCCCCATTTGCAGGGTATTGTTAAGGATTACCTTTGGTTACACAACATGCCAAAAATCGTGATTTTTGATGATTTTTTTCCATTTTCTGGATTTAGCAAATCAATGATAGTGCCTTTAAGTTTCACCCACAGGCTCTATGGGGATTGCAAAATCACCTAATTAGCGCTCGCATCAAAACGGGTTGAATGAAGACTGCGCGAAAAACTTTCAGGATGGGGTGTTGGGGATGAAGGCTATTCATTTTTTGTTCAAGGACGGCTAAGGACGAAGACGTCTGCGGGACGCGGTTTAGCTTTTTTGGTGGGGAGGGGGAGGGGCGGGGCGGGGGGAGGTTCTTGTATGAGACTTCTGCCACCGTCGTAACAAATATTATATCTAAGGGAAAAACAGTACCGTATGCATGAATGTTAGCAAGTTACTGTGTGTCGTGTCGAAAACAAGAACATTTTATTATCATGGTTGCCATGTGTTTTGAAGAGAACCACTCGTTATTATATATTAACGAAATTCGTTACTATAAACGACAAGTGTTTTCTTAGAAAAAAAATAGAAAAATTAAAAAAAAAAAAAATTTTTTAGTTAAAAAACACACACCAATGTAGCTTTTGTAAGTTGAGATGTGTGTGTGTGTGTACAAAGCTCGAACCGAGGACACACACCAGACTTTTCATTATGTAATCGAGGACTTCATTGCAACCGAGCACGTCCTCGTTCGCAATGATGTTAAATATCTTATGTAGTGCTTTATTTCGTTAATATTTAATTCTTGAGCAGACCATCATTTACTCAAATTCTTAGAGGACTGCTCGTCCCCAAATATTGCTTAATGAATAAATATCCAAACATACTTAATTTGTGGGTAATTCAAAAACTTAAGCGCTGTCTTGTGCACTTCCCGCTGGGTAGGGGGGATCATGTGCCACCCCCCTCTGAAAACCACTTGGCCAATGGAGTGTTTTAATCAAAACTGCATTGATAGGTAATTCAACACCGGACCACAGGCAGAAAAAAAAATGCTTGTCCAATAGGATAAAACTCAAAGTGTTCCTTCCTCATATAGAAAATATAATAGTTGATAAAATTCCGGATCCGGAATTTTGTATACCATTATCCTATGGCCACTGGTTAATACGTACTATACATAACTGTGACCACATGAAAACCGAGGAGATCCGAGTCATATGAAGCTTTGGAATAAGCATTTAGGTGACGAACTTTGGTCTGTCGCTATTTCTATATCTAATTACACAAAAAAAAGGATTCTTTCGAACGCTTTTTCATCCCCCATTATATTTCAAACTCTGAGTCAGCCTTAGGTTTTTTTAACCCTAAAGGGACATGGCATGAAAAATTGACTTAAGAAAAGGACCGTTACTGACATCACTTCCCCGAGTTTGAAAACAATTGGATGTACATTCTGTAAAAACAGTAAAATAAAAAACAGGAAGAGTTCCAGGGGGGAGTGGCAGTTCTGTTTTTGACTGCAATTTCTGGAACAAGATGCTGACTTACTGCCACATTTACCAAACTTGAAAAAGGAGTATGTTATATCAGCGCACAGACCATTGCTATTTGTATATGACGCCTAATCCGGATAATACATCTTAGTGCCAGATCAACATTCTTACTACAAGCCTAAAGTATCAAATGCCTAAATACGGGTTCTGAAGGCTTTGAATTGTGCGCAAAAAAAATGTAGATACACTGTAATTGTCAGGTAGTCAACACCTTGTTCCAGAAAGTGCCACAAACTGCCAACCACCGGACCTCTTCCTGTTTTTACTGTTTAAGAATGTAAACATCCAATTGTTTTCAAACTCGTGTGGAAGTGATTTTGTAAGGGTCCTTTCATGATTGTCATTTTTTTCTGCCATTATGTCTTTTAAGTGGACAAGGGCTTCCTACTTCCGTTGATGTAACAGGTGGGGGGTTTCCATGAAACCCCCGTTCCTCTTGAAACCACTTTCCCGAAGGAACTTTTGCACGAAAGTTATACCACATATGCCGGTCATAAGACAAATAAACAATAAGAAATGAAATTAGAATTCATAAAGAAACTCTTTAAAATTAGGGGAAAAAAACATATTGCAAATCAAAAAAAAAAGGGAACGCAAATATTAACACGGCCTCGTTTCCCAAAAGATATATGTGAAATGACCAACAAGTGTTATGTGTTCTTAAGGTCAATCTACTATATGAACACAATTATGTCATTTTTTAATGTCATATTGTTTGTAGGTTTGCATGTCGGCAGTGTAAACTTTTCCCATGGGTTAGACAGTGGCGTGATGAGATATGGCAAAATCAAAGTGACTGCTTCAGCATTTTAGGGGTAATGATTTTTATATTATTAGTTATGTTGAGTGATGATCTTCAATTCAACTATTTTGCCGCACTTCTGTAGTTTGTATAAACTGAAATTCCTGTCATATAAAACAATATGTGGCCAATAAAGTTCACTTATCTCGTCATTTTCTAAATTTGAAAATTATCTTAGGTCTGGGTCTTAATTTTGATGCAAAGCTTGAAAAAAAGTCTGCTATGGTGGCAGTGCAGTTCAATGAAATTGATGATCACTGTCTTCAATTCACGTACCATTGACATTATTTTGGCAATGATTTTAAAATAAACACTATCCGGGTGTTGCCTGTGAATTTGCATACTGGTATTATCACAAATCAACATGGAAGGTTAATTAAAGGTCCATGGCCATGTCGCTAAATAAATAGCCTCGTCCCCAGGGACCCCAGAATGGCAGATTTTACGGAAGTGAGTCACAATTTTGGATAGAGAAAGCTACATTTATCTTATTTACCCTGTGAAATCTTAGGGCAAAAGGTTTTATGACAAATAAAGACACTATCCGTGATTTTAGGAAAGAGTCAAAATCTATTAATTTGGCAGGATAACTTAAAAGTGAAGCATAAGTCGTTAGAATTCTCATAATTACTTTTTCCAACTGACGAACGAAAATTGCAGAAAAGAGAAAAGGAAGAAAAACGGCACTGTTCAAAGATAGGGAATCTCCATAAGTTACGTGTTTAGTGAGTGTCCGAACGGACAGTTAATGACTAACTTCCGATGTTGTCCTTATGCAGGTTGTTCTGGTCCTATCATGTGCAGGGTATGTTAAGATACCTTGCTTGTTACAAACATGCAAACATCTGATTTTTGATGGATTTTTTCCATTTTGAGTTAGCAAACCAATGATAGGGACCTGTAATTTTACGCAGTGCTCTATGGGGATTGCAGTGATCACGAGTTTATTATTAGCGCATCGCATAAAAACGGGTTGTGAAATTTTGAAATATCGAGCGGAAACTTTACAGATTTTTTTGGGGGTGTTGGTGGTGAAGGCTATTCTATTTATATGAAAACTTACAGACTAAATCGGGCCATCCTTTAAGGACTCTGATGTCCATTCTAAAAAACCCATTTTCCACATTTTTTTAAATATTAGAAAATGACTGGATGAATGTGCTTCTATTGGTCAAAATAGTGTTAAATTGACACAACTCCTTCAATATTGAAGGAGAGAGCGAATATATCCATCTTTATATTTAATTTAATAGGTGGTGTGTATGCTTAATTTCATTTTGTGGTGCATGATAGGGGTTTGTTACTTTTAAATCTTCCTTTATTTTACTCCACTTCAATCTCTCAAGTACGATACAAATATTGATTGCAAAGAGAGATGGGAATCATGCCAGCGGTAACTCCCAAAGTTGGTCAATACCTCAACTTCCCCGACTTGTATTGCTTTTGGCCTGATGAAGCAGATTTGGGCCATCAATTTGTAAGCGAGTGTGAAATTGATTAATCTGAACTTGAACCAAACTAGCCCAAGAGTGCAGTCACAAAAAGACAATGCATCATAAAAAATAGATGAACTTGTAATTTATGAAGGAGGATAAGTTAAGTTCCTGATACATTTGCTATCCCTGAAAACCAATCCAGTACAGGAATACATTGTAACCGTAGGAGGACACCTATCAGTGACCACCGAACAAAGCCATTATTGAATTTTGCCAAAAAGACAACTAAAAAGTTAAGGATAAGTCTGTAGAATTGTCATATGTTATCTTTTCAACTGAAAATTTGATTTTAGAAATAATATTGTAAACATTGTGCACATTTTGGCATACCCAAATTTGTGGGTTTACGTGTACTACCATGTAGTTGGTTAGTTAGTATATTGTGTTTTAGAGTACAAGCACAATGGAGTTTGATCCAGAAGTGTTCATAAGGCAAATAATGGGGAGAAGGAGAATTTGATGAGCTGAGGAAAGCCTGAGTTTGAAACTAGCCAAGAAATTAGGACTTGAGGCAAACATGCTATGAGAAAAGCAAGTGAGCCAAAATAATGTGATTGAAAAATTGCCCGGAAGATGTTTGGGATATGTTCATCTTTGGAAAAGATAGAAGAGGGAGGTTCTGGACCAGGGCACTGGTGATGCGTCAAATTAAAAGACCTTGAAATGCAAAGGAAATTAGAGAAAAGAATTGAAATGGAAAAATGAAAAATAGGCAAGTCGAATTAAACAAAGAAAAGTTGCAAATGTAAATGCAAAAGAAATGCCACAAAAGAAATTGAAATGCAAATGAAATGAAACGAAAGAGATGGAATTGCAAATACAAAAGGAATGAGAAGGAAAAATTGCAAAATGAGATGAACAAAAAGAGCTTGAATAGCTCAGTTAGAGTTAGAAAATTGAAAAACAAAAGAGCTTAGTATCAGACTTACCTAGCTCTGGTTTGATGCAGCGAAAATTATTCGCCTGGTTCTCAAAATTTCAGGACAAAGAAGTAGACCAAATACTTCTTCCACTTTGAGAAACTTGCTAATAGCTTGAAATGGCCCAAGGAGTCTTGGACCTTGTTGCTACAGTCAGTGTCATGGTAAGCCCGAGAAATATTCGGCCATGTCATAGACAGATGTAGTGATTATGATGAGGTTAAGCAGGCCCAGTGTCAAAGCATATGCATTGGTGCCAGCGGCATATAGACAAAAATTCAGGTATTGTAAGAAAAAGATGACCAGACCCATGTTGAATTTGCCCGTGTAAAAGGAACAATGTTTGATCGCTGGCTTCTCTCAAAGAAGTCGGGCACAATTTTGGACAACTTAGGGAGTTGATGTTAGTTGGAGTTCAAACACAGTGTTAAATAGATATCACAACACATCTGGATGAAAAACAAAATTGACAGTTGCGTGAAGCAGCCGTAAAGGACGACGATAGCATGACACACAAATAAAGTCATACTAGTAGGCCTAGCCAAGAATTACTAGGTACAACAATACAAACAAAATAAGTGGGTTTCCAACAAAGCGCTAATGGTACCACTCAGGAGGGGAAATCCCAGTCAGGTTCCCATGAAAAGGGGAGTGTGAGAAGGAAATACTGGTGCAATTAGAAACATGGGATGGGACCAGCAAATCACAGTTCACATGCAATAGATCGGAAGAAGCCAGGGACATACAAGGTCCACGGTGTTGGGAGATTACATGGCTATCCACCCACCATGAGGGAGCCAAAGTTGAGTCAAAACCAATAGGTGTGCAGTTACTTGAGGTCAACGTAGTCTTGCTGTTCAAAAACAAGAATCCCACAAAAGGGAATTGACACAGAAAAAGTAAGGGATGACTTAAGCCTTTTGTTTTGGAGGGATTGGTGTCACTTTCAGGTGATAGTTTAGATCCAAAATTCATTAGAATCATGCGGGACAAGTGCTGCGCGCAGTCCAGCCATGATCTGGAAGATGCACGTCCATTGATATTGAGAGTTCACAGGAACTAGTGCATTGATTACAGGGGATAGGTATGGATTGTATAGGTCCTCTTCACAAAATGAATTTGAATCAGACCTGGTGTCTGGAAACAATGTCCACAATTGTGTTTGTTAGACAAGAAACGCCCAGTTAAAGGGGATCCATGTTGTAGGAATGATTGGCAGGAGGAACGTGCTCCCGCTCCCATAGTTTCCAGGTGCCTGTATACAGTGGATAAATTTGAAGATCGGAAGAGACTTTTCCCCGCATGTGCAGTCACAGGTCAATGACAGAAAACCCCACAGGAAAACAGTGAGCAGGCGATGAGTCAAAATACTCAAACATATAGGAAGAGTGTCGAGGATGACGTGGTCCCAAATTTAGGAGGATAATTTTATCTCAAAATCTAGGGAATTTGAAGGTCCATTTCCCCTCTTCAGGGAGACTAATTCGTTAGTTGAAAAACAGCCTGAGCACAAACAAAGTGACATAGGATAAAAATGAACATCCAGCCGATGAGCATGATAGAGTTAGGGGGACGTAAAGAGGACCCTTTAAGCATGACAAGCTGTAAATTGAGTGCGCAACAACCCAGCACTTAGGAAATAGGTGAGAGGGCATTGAAGCAACAGGAAAGGCCGAGCAAATTCCTGTAGGTTTCTACAAACAAAATGGTGTCCTCCTGAGATAATGGCGGCCACCTGATGCAATTGTAGCTGAAGACTGGAATGTTGTGCATCCATTGTAGTGCCAAAGGGTATACCATAGGGAAGGGATAGGCCATAGCCAGATAGTCCCATGGCAGGACACTTAGGTTGTGAGGGAAAAACACCATGACAGAATTAGGAGTCAGTTTTTGGTGGCCTACACTCAGCAAAGATGTGTCTGAGTATTGTAAGACTGCACACATGTCAAATGGTGGTCAAGCCCAATTAGAAAATTCCTATGCTCCCTTCCAAACAAATACCAGCATTGTGATGAGACATTTGTAGGTCTAATAGCTTGTGTAGGGCACTTCCAAAGACCAAAAGTCAGGAAATCAGGTGTGATACTGACCATTCATGTGTGCTTCACAAGGAATTCCCGAGGATATACCCTTGAGAAATATTAGGGCACAGAATATAGTGGAAGCTCTATACAAAGTTTTCACCCTCGTATGGCCTTCCAAATCAAGTCGTCTATCAAGGATCAATTGATGTAGGTTTGTTCCAAACAAGTCATGGCACCATTGGAATTTCTTATACAGTTCTTTCAGCATACCACACAGGATCACAAGGGGGCCCTAGAAAGGTACCACCAAACATTGAAAAACAATGATCAAAAACCTATGTTTTGATTTGAGAGGGATGGGAGATGAGGGAGTCATCTCCGTATTTGTACCAGGGAGCTTGTACAATTAGACTAAAGGATTCAGGCATTTGAGTTGTGTTTGTGGTCACAAAGTTAAGGGACCATTGAAGCTACTGAAAAGAGACAGTGGTTGTGTGGGAAAATACTGATGTGAATTTGTTAGAATACCTTGTGTCTCCATTCAGGCACGGCTCCAAATAGCCACAGAAATTGCCAAACAAAATCTTAAACAGGGCAGGCAAAAATGAAAACATGGGAGGACAAAGATTGTTTTTTTAGGAAAGATGATTCAAGCCAGGGTGATTAAAGTTTGCACTTTTTCCAATTACAAGGGGCATCCTTTGCAAGCCAAGTATTGGACATATGAGATGAGAACAAAGTGGGAGGACCTTGGAACTAAGTGATCAAAACACCAGATAGACTTAAAAGTCGACAAACTAGTCACATAAATCTGCCAAAAAGTATAATGAAAGAGTTGATACTATTAAGCCTGCCTGTGTAATGTCATCTAGAGTTTGAGGTTGTGTGTACAAATGGTGAAATCACGGAGTTTTAGAATTTGAACAAAAACAGCAATGTACACACAGAGAAATGAGGTATTGTGTCAATTGCAAAATTCTGACATAATGCCATTTAGAACAAAGAAATTAGGTCCACCTCCACAAAGTCAAACAAGGTGAATTGAAGAATTAATTCATGAGTGGGAAAACATATGGCCTGATTGTACCCAGTGAGACACAGGTCTTAACCATGACATTGATGTAGGCTTTTCAGAGCTAACCAAATTGCAGCATTCAGTGAGCCAAGAAGTGAGACTGGAAATTCAGAGCCAGTCAAACTGCACTTGATGCATATGGGGAACATGTACCCGGATACTTATTATGAATTGTGATATCAATTTAATTTTGTGGATGATAATTAGAAACTCCACCTGACAAGAATTTAACCTGCTGGAGTTTTTAATCGCTCCAAGAATACAATCTGGACATAAGGACATATCAAAAGGAAAAGATAATGTCTGGCAGATGCCTGTCCAGAGCGCCTAAAATTTTGTTCAGAAACTTTACTATTACAATTTTATGTAAGATAGACTGAAGGCAGCAATGCAAGAAACTTATATAAAAGTGTAAAATTTGCACTGTGTAACTGTAGGAAAATTAACCCAAAATGGTTAAGGTATAAAGCCAGATTTATTTTCAATTTTATTTTTACGGGAGGATGGAGGATGTTATGTGGCCTTCATTTTTTGATTAAAAAATATGATTTTATCAATTTTATTGAGAAGAGATTCTCACGGAAACGTTATTATGTTATATAAAAGAGAGAAGAGAAAGGGGAATACCTAGTTTGTTTGCTAGTGCCAACATGTTTAGATTGAGCACATAGGGGAAGGGGGGAATTCCCAGGATGCTAACTTGGAAGACTTTTATGCTTTTTGTTAAAAGATCAAAACATGCCTAGATTGGGATTCCCCCTAAAGTTATATATATGAAGTGAGTAATTCGGGTGATGAATTCCGATGGGTCAGCTTTGTAAGGTTTTGTTTATGCATGAGAGATGATGTAATGATGCGTTAGAAGGGTGGAAGGAATCTATCTGTGAGTAGTTAATACTTATCACTGTGAAGGACTCTCTGCCTGCATCCACTACTAACAAGTTGCTAGCTAGAAGATAGCTAGTTTTTACTCTGCCTTTAAGGAGCAGACATCAAGGACTAGTGAAGGATCATAATCCAGATGAGCAGAAGTTGCTGTAAGTTTCTACTGTCATATTGAAGCCCGAAAAGTGCTGGGACATCAAAATAGGATTCCAAATGTGGACAGATAGAACTCGTGGTGATTTTATCTGGGACTGATATACTGTGGATTGATTATCGTCGAGGGACTTTTAATTTAACCGTGTCGTCTTTGGAATGCGGAAAGATACCTTCAGGATGAGAAGATTCCCTTGGAGTATATTACCTGCAAGGAGTTTTGTATGAACTTGTGCGCTGTCATTTGAAGTCTTCGCTGTGAGGAATATACAATCGTTGAACTGCAAAGTTCTTGTGGACATTAGTGGACATTTTGAGGACAATAGTATCAGTTATATAAAATTGTGTTGTAATTGTGTGCTTTGATTAGGTACTTTTGTTTGGACATACCAAAATTCTTGAACCAAATCAAGTAAAGATCAGTAAATATATGTCTATTATATAAATTCAGATCACTTGTTACACAAGGCTCTTTATTTGTGTTTGAAAGGTGTTTCTGACCTTGGGCGTCCACGAGACGTCACAACAGTGGTCGTCCTGAAGATTTTCGTGGCCTCAAAATGACCCACCTTAGATGTCTGAGGAGTTTACAGACCGTACTCTGCGAAATTCCGAGGAAATCAAAGCGGAATTGGCTTGAGGGTACCCCCTATAGGCTTGTTGTACCTTCCGTCGGAGTTGCAAGTACTCTCGGCCGTATTGACAATACAGTTGGAGGGAGGTATAGCCTAGGGAACGTCTGTCCCCCAGTTTTTGTGTGTAACAGAACAACCAACTCTGAAAAAATGGGCTCCATGCACATCGGTTTGGAGCAAAGAAAAGGGACCAAATAGACAGGTACATACCAGGTCATAACTATCTAGGTTCCTGCCACCATAGCACTAGTTTTCATATGCATAAACGATGTTTAAAATAAGCTTTTCGGGGCACCGATTTTTGACTTAAAACCAAAAATGGCGGCCAACATATCCAATTTGCTAAAAATGCACATTAAAAAAAAAAAAAAAAAAAAAAAAAAACCAAAATTTCCCCCTTTTAATATACAAAGGGCACAGAGCTTGACTTTGACAAGGAAAAAAAAAAAAAATCGATTTTTTATTTGAACCTACAAAATTCATATGGCCGCCATGAACGCTCTATACAGCTATACATGACCATAAAAGTAATTTTCAGATTATATTCGTAATGTGGAAGACGCTACATTATAATGCCATTATAATGGCTGGGCTAGTAGCTAGGCTGGAACTAGGCTAGCGAGTTTCGCACACGGCACGGTCTGTACTGTGCCGGCCGGACTCCCTCACTTTCAATGAAAATAACATTCATAATGTAGATGATATAGTGATTACACTCAGCCCCAGGAATGACCTGGACCTGGTCAGACTGTTTTAGGCTGGCCATGGTGAATCAGTCTACTGTCGTCATTTTCTTTACAGCAATTTCACTTCCCTATATCAAGAGTGAAATACTGTTTCACTCTTTGAAAAAAGTCTACTGCACTAGTAGGCCTATATTTGCAGTCATGTACACTGACTAAACACCCCAATTTATAGTTGCGTTTTTCAAGACGACACTCGAAAGTGACGACCACATCCACGGGCTTGCAGATCATCGGCAGCAGCCGTCTATTTCAAGATGACGGTGATGACCAGAGCCTTTTTTTCAAGATCATCAGCAGCACTGCAAACGGCTCCTCCTCTAATTGAACTATTTGATTCACTACAGGGTGAATACGGCTACTGTACATTGTGGCTACGAAGTTACTGTAGATTATGTTCAATCATGTTGTGAATATAATTTGGCATGTTACGAGAGTTACGAGAGTTGCAGGACCATGTTAGGAGCGTCCGTATCATGGGTACATGCGGCCCCGGATCAGCATACTCAGTTGAATAAATCCTGACACCACCATGCACCACAAGCTATTACCAATGACTTGTGGATACGCTAAGAAGAAGACGAGAGTTGCAGCCTAGCCAACCATACAACAAACATAGTTTCGTATCGTACCGAGCGATCTTCCTGCAGTACAGGCTACACCTATTGTTTATTTTGTGTTTTGTTTTTCCACCTGTATTGCAAAATGAGTTTTGGATTTTGGCATGGGCTATCTACATCAATCGTATGAGAGCATATCTGATGAATCGTGTATAACACTGGTGTTGAAGTTCTTGATATTGCCTGTGTTGCTATGTTGACAAAAACAAGGATTACAAGGATTAAATGATGATCAAATTTTATCCCTAACGTCCCTTAACTGCTTCAAAATGCACCTTTCAAAAATCACTGAGCGGACCCCGTGGGTTAGGGAGAAAATGTTCCTGGATCGTACAAGAAAATACCGCTACCACTCACTTTTTGCGGTGATCGCATAGTACAAAAACAAGATGGGATAAGTTTCCACATAGTGTGTATTGAGTCCATCCCATAAAATGCACCAGTTTGGGAAATTTTACCTCAATACGGTCATGTGATCCCACAAAAAACCTTAACCTTAGAGTTTTTGACTCTACTTGATGGGAAATGACTAGTTTTATATAATGAGAGCATTTTAGTGCTATAATAAGGTGTTTGAGTCACTGAAATTGCAAAATATCAAGTTTCCACCCTATATTCAGTATTTTCATACTTTCCTCAACATATGACGTCATAGTGACGTCATAATGGGGATGTTGGTACTTATTTTGGTGCCAATGGAAAGAAGAATCTCTAAGCTATCCTTTGGTACAGGAATTTACAGGAATTGAATGTTCAGTAACGAAAATCACAGGGGGGTGTGGTAACCACCCCCCCTCGGGACTTTTGCTACAAAAAGTGGCTCAGGTAGACGAGGGTTAATAAATAAAAAACCTGACTTTTACACTCATTCCAGCCCACAAAGCATTAGTACTTAGGTAATTTTAGCATGATCATGACATTGCTTGTGGTTCTTAAATAATTTTATCCCAAAGTACTGAAATACGTTTAGTACAGTACAGTATAGGCATGTTGTAATGCATTATGGGATTGATTCAATCAATACACCCTCTGGGTTCCCCGTTCTCCTTGCAGTCATTTTCGTAACCCTTCCTGGCATAATGCATTATCGTTAGGATAGCAGGTTTGACATTGTAACCCTCACGCTGTTTGCCTATGTAGTAAATTAGCCCCAAAGGCACCACTAAAGCCGAAGACTGCAATTATGAAATATATCACAAGACACTAATAATCTCCTTGCTGGTTATGTATTCAACAAATTAACGAATATCACTTTAAAAATAAAACAGATAATTATAGTTGATGAATTAAAGGTACTATCAGTGATCCACCCGAAAGAGTCTAAATATTTGGAATTTGCAGGAATAGCTTAAAAGTGAAGGATAAGTCTGTTGAATTCCCATAAATTATTTTTCCAACTGAAAAAATGGTAGAAAACTAAGAAAACAGCAGTATTCAAAGATATGAATCCCCATTCAATTACGGGTATTAGTAAATGTCCGTACGGACATTTACGACTAAAATGTCCGATTTTGTCTTTATTAGGCTGCTTTTGGCCCTATAACTTGTAGGGTATGTTAGCATACTTATACCTGTTATAGACATGCAAAAAATCTGATTTTTGATGATTTTTTTTTGTTATTTTCTGATTTAGCAAATCACTGTTAGTGCCTTTAAAGCAATCATCACAAGTCTGGGTGTATCAATGCAGTATAAAATACGGTAACCAATTAGTTGCTTTTCCTTCATTTTGACCTATTATTATAATCAATGTTTTACCCCTAGTTTCTTACTGAAAAACATTTTTCAGTTTTATTTGTTGTTGTCTTTGAAGTCTTCTACATGTGGTGAATTTCATCTAAAATGTCCTTTGGGAAGTGTTTTTTTTAAGCACGGGTCCGGCACCCTATAGGAGCCTCCTGTGTACTAAAGAAGTACAAGTAATGCGGATAAAATTTGTTCGAAATCTTACTGAATCCATATGAAATCTTACTGCATCAATACAAATTATGCCTAGATTAAATGTCAACGAAGCCACAAAGCAGC